>CAMAOC010000032.1:22500-289327 GCA_945859555.1 Megachile ligniseca | reverse complement strand
TGCTTATTCTATTGTTACTATCTCTATTACTCCTGTCTTTATCCTTATAACTGTTATCATTATCCTTATGACTATTATTATTATCGCTATAACTGTTATTATTATTCTTGTTACTATTATTACAGTCCGTATTACTCTGGCCTTTATCCTTAGTACTATTATTATTATCGCTATAACTGTTATTATTATTCTTGTTACTATTATTACTGTCCGTATTACTCTTGCCTTTATCCTTAGTACTATTATTATTATCGCTATAACTGTTATTATTATTCTTGTTACTATTATTATTATCCCTATTCCTCTTGTCTTTCTCCTTATAACCATTATTATTATCCTTATTATTATTATTATTATCGCTATAACTGTTACTATTATTCTTGTTGCTATTATTATTATCCCTATTCCTCTTGTCTTTCTCCATATAACTATTATTATTATCCTTATTATTATTATTATTATCGCCATAACTGTTATTATTATTCTTGTTACTATTATTATTATCGCTATAACTGTTATTATTATTCTTATTACTATTGTTGCTATCCGTATTACTCTTGTCTTTATCCATATAACTATTATTATTAATCCTTATTACTATTATTATTATCGCTATAACTGTTTTTATTATCCTTATTACTATTATTATTATCGCTATAACTGTTATTATTATGCTTATTCTATTGTTACTATCTCTATTACTCCTGTCTTTATCCTTATAACTATTACCATTATCCTTATGCCTATTATTATTATCGCTATAACTGTTATTATTATTCTTGTTACTATTATTACAGTCCGTATTACTCTTGCCTTTATCCTTAGTACTATTATTATTATCGCTATAACTGTTATTATTATTCTTGTTACTATTATTATTATCCCTATTCCTCTTGTCTTTCTCCTTATAACTATTATTATTATCCTTATTATTATTATTATTATCGCTATAAACTGTTCTTATTATTCTTGTTACTATTATTATTATCCCTATTCCTCTGTTCTTTCTCCTTAATACTATTATTATTATCCTTATTATTATTATTATTATCGCTATAACTGTTATTGTTATCCTTATTACTATTATTATTATCGCTATAACTGTTATTATTATTCTTATTACTAGTACTATTATCCCTATTCCTCTTGTATTTATCCTTATAACTATTATTATTATCCTTATTATTATTATTATTATCGCTATAACTGTTATTACTATCTATATTACTATTATTATTATCGCTATAACTATTATTATTATGCTTATTCTATTGTTACTATCTCTATTACTCCTGTATTTATCCTTATAACTATTATCATTATCCTTATGACTATTATTATTATCGCTATAACTGTTATTATTATTCTTGTTACTATTATTACAGGTCGTATTGCTCTTGCCTTTATCCTTAGTACTATTATTATTATCGCTATAACTGTTATTATTATTCTTGTTACTATTATTATTATCCCTATTCCTCTTGTCTTTCTCCTTATAACTAATATTATTATCCTTATTCTTATTATTATTATCGCTATAACTGTTATTATTATTCTTATTACTATTATTATTATCCTTATTACAATTATTATTATCCTCAATACTATTATTATTATCGCTATAACTGTTATTATTATTCTTATTACTATTACTATTATTCGTATTCCTTTTGTCTTTATCCTTATAACTATTATTATTATCCTTATTATTATTATTATTATCGCTATAACTGTTATTATTATTCTTATTACTATTACTATTAACCGTATTCCTCTTGTCTTTATCCTTATAACTACTATTATTATCCTTATTATTATTATTATTATTATTATTATCCTTATAACTGTTATTATTATTCTTGTTACTATTATTATTATCGCTATAACTGTTATTATTATTCTTATTACTATTGTTGCTATCCGTATTACTCTTGTCTTTATCCATATAACTATTATTATTAATCCTTATTACTATTATTATTATCGCTATAACTGTTACTATTATTCTTATTACTATTACTATTATCCCTATTCCTCTTGTATTTATCCTTATAACTATTATTATTATCCTTATTATTATTATTATTATCGCTATAACTGTTATTATTATTCTTGTTACTATTATTATTATCGCTATTGCCCTTGTCTTTATCCTTATAACTATTATTATTATCCTTATTATTATTATTATTATCGCTATAACTGTTGTTTTTATTCTTGTTACTATTATTATTATCCCTATTCCTCTTGTCATTCTCCTTATAACTATTATTATTATCGCTATAACTGTTATTATTATCCATAATACTATTATTATTATCGCTATAACTGTTATTATTATCCTTAATACTATTATTATTATCGCAATAACTGTTATTATTATTCCTGATACTATTATTATTATCCCTATTCCTCTTGTATTTATCCTTATAACTATTATTATTATCCTTATTATTATTATTATTGTCGCTCTTACTGTTACTATTATTCTTGTTACTATTATTCTTGTTACTATTATTATTATCCCTATTCCTCTTGTCTTTCTCCTTATAACTATTATTATTATCCTTATTATTATTATTATTATCGCTATAACTGTTATTATTATTCTTATTACTTTTACTATTATCCCTATTCCTCTTGTATTTATCCTTTTAACTATTATTATTATCCTTATTATTATTATTATTATTATCGCTATAACTGTTATTATTATCCTTATTACTATTATTATTATCGCTATAACTGTTATTATTATTCTTGTTGCGATTATTATTATCCCTATTCCTCTTGTCTTTCTCCTTATAACTATTATTATTATCCTTATTATTATTATTATTATTATTCTCCTAATTACTATTATTATTGTCGCTATAACTGTTATTATTATGCTTATTCTATTGTTACTATCCCTATTACTCTTGTCTTTATCCTTATAACTATTATTATTATCTCTATAACTGCTCTTATTATCATTCCTACTGTTATTATTATCGCTATAACTGTTACTATTAATCTTATTACTATTATTATTATCGCTATAACTGTTATTATTATCCTTAATACTATTATTATTATCGCTATAACTGTTATTATTATTCTTGTTACTATTATTATTATCCCTATTCCTCTTGTCTTTCCCCTTATAACTATTATTATTATCGCTATAACTGTTATTATTATTATTATCCCTATTCCTCTTGTCTTTCTCCTTATAACTATTATTATTATCCTTATTATTATTATTATTATCGCTATAACTGTTATAATTATGCTTATTCTATTGTTACTATCCGTATTACTCTTGCCTTTATCATTATAACTATTATTATTATCCTTATTATTATTATTATTATCGCTATAACTGTTATTATTATCCTTATTACTATTATTATTATCGCTATAACTGTTATTATTATGCTTATTCTATTCTTACTATCTCTATTACTCTTGTCTTTCTCCTTATAACTATTATTATTATCCTTATTATTATTTTTATTATCGCTATAACTGTTATTATTATCCTTAATACTATTATTATTATCGCTATAACTATTATTATTATGCTTATTCTATTGTTACTATCTCTATTACTCCTGTCTTTATCCTTATAACTGTTATCATTATCCTTATGACTATTATTATTATCGCTATAACTGTTACTATTATTCTTGTTGCTATTATTATTATCCCTATTCCTCTTGTCTTTCTCCTTATAACTATTATTATTATCCTTATTATTATTATTATTATCGCCATAACTGTTATTATTATTCTTGTTACTATTATTATTATCGCTATAAACTGTTATTATTATTCTTATTACTATTGTTGCTATCCGTATTACTCTTGTCTTTATCCATATAACTATTATTATTAATCCTTATTACTATTATTATTATCGCTATAACTGTTATTATTATCCTTATTACTATTATTATTATCGCTATAACTGTTATTATTATGCTTATTCTATTGTTACTATCTCTATTACTCCTGTCTTTATCCTTATAACTATTATCATTATCCTTATGCCTATTATTATTATCGCTATAACTGTTATTATTATTCTTGTTACTATTATTACAGTCCGTATTACTCTTGACTTATCCTTAGTACTATTATTATTATCCTTATTACTATTATTATTATCCTCAATACTATTATTATTATCGCTATAACTGTTATTAATATTCTTATTACTATTACTATTATCCGTATTCCTCTTGTCTTTATCCTTATAACTATTATTATTACCGCTATATCTGTTATTATTATTCTTGTTACTATTATTATTATCCCTATTCCTCTTGTCTTTCTCCTTATAACTATTATTATTATCCTTATTCTTATTATTATTATCGCTATAACTGTTATTATTATTCTTATTACTATTATTATTATCCTTATTACAATTATTATTATCCTCATAACTATTATTATTATCGCTATAACTGTTATTATTATTCTTATTACTATTACTATTATTCGTATTCCTTTTATCTTTATCCTTATAACTATTATTATTATCCTTATTATTATTATTATTATCGCTATAACTGTTATTATTATTCTTGTTACTATTATTATTATCCCCTTGTCTTTATCCTTATAACTATTATTATTATCCTTATTATTATTATTATTATCGCTATAACTGTTGTTTTTATTCTTGTTACTATTATTATTATCCCTATTCCTCTTGTCATTCTCCTTATAACTATTATTATTATCGCCATAACTGTTATTATTATTCTTGTTACTATTATTATTATCGCTATAACTGTTATTATTATTCTTATTTACTATTGTTGCTATCCGTATTACTCTTGTCTTTATCCATATAACTATTATTATTAATCCTTATTACTATTATTATTATCGCTATAACTGTTTTTATTATCCTTATTACTATTATTATTATCGCTATAACTGTTATTATTATGCTTATTTCTATTGTTACTATCTCTATTACTCCTGTCTTTATCCTTATAACTATTATCATTATCCTTATGCCTATTATTATTATCGCTATAACTGTTATTATTATTCTTGTTACTATTATTACAGTCCGTATTACTCTTGCCTTTATCCTTAGTACTATTATTATTATCGCTATAACTGTTATTATTATTCTTGTTACTATTATTATTATCCCCTATTCCTCTTGTCTTTCTCCTTATAACTATTATTATTATCCTTATTACTATTATTATTATCCTCAATACTATTATTATTATCGCTATAACTGTTATTAATATTCTTATTACTATTACTATTATCCGTATTCCTCTTGTCTTTATCCTTATAACTATTATTATTACCGCTATATCTGTTATTATTATTCTTGTTACTATTATTATTATCCCTATTCCTCTTGTCTTTCTCCTTATAACTATTATTATTATCCTTATTATTATTATTATTATCGCTATAACTGTTCTTATTATTCTTGTTACTATTATTATTATCCCTATTCCTCTGTTCTTTCTCCTTAATACTATTATTATTATCCTTATTATTATTATTATTATCGCTATAACTGTTATTGTTATCCTTATTACTATTATTATTATCGCTTAACTGTTATTATTATTCTTATTACTAGTACTATTATCCCTATTCCTCTTGTATTTATCCTTATAACTATTATTATTATCCTTATTATTATTATTATTATCGCTATAACTGTTATTAACTATCTATATTACTATTATTATTATCGCTATAACTATTATTATTATGCTTATTCTATTGTTACTAATCTCTATTACTCCTGTATTTATCCTTATAACTATTATCATTATCCTTATGACTATTATTATTATCGCTATAACTGTTATTATTATTCTTGTTACTATTATTACAGTTCGTATTATCTTGCCTTTATCCTTAGTACTATTATTATTATCGCTATAACTGTTATTATTATTCTTGTTACTATTATTATTATCCCTATTCCTCTTGTCTTTCTCCTTATAACTAATATTATTATCCTTATTCTTATTATTATTATCGCTATAACTGTTATTATTATTCTTATTACTATTATTATTATCCTTATTACAATTATTATTATCCTCAATACTATTATTATTATCGCTATAACTGTTATTATTATTCTTATTACTATTACTATTATTCGTATTCCTTTTGTCTTTATCCTTATAACTATTATTATTATCCTTATTATTATTATTATTATCGCTATAACTGTTATTATTATCTTATTACTATCTACTATTAACCGTATTCCTCTTGTCTTTATCCTTATAACTACTATTATTATCCTTATTATTATTATTATTATTATTATTATCCTTATAACTGTTATTATTATTCTTGTTACTATTATTATTATCGCTATAACTGTTATTATTATTCTTATTACTATTGTTGCTATCCGTATTACTCTTGTCTTTATCCATATAACTATTATTATTATCGCTATAAACTGTTACTATTATTCTTATTACTATTACTATTATCCCTATTCCTCTTGTATTTATCCTTATAACTATTATTATTATCCCTTATTATTATTATTATTATCGCTATAACTGTTATTATTATTCTTGTTACTATTATTATTATCGCTATTGCCCTTGTCTTTATCCTTATAACTATATTATTATCCTTATTATTATTATTATTATCGCTATAACTGTTGTTTTTATTCTTGTTACTATTATTATTATCCCTATTCCTCTTGTCATTCTCCTTATAACTATTATTATTATCGCTATAACTGTTATTATTATCCATAATACTATTATTATTATCGCTATAACTGTTATTATTATCCTTAATACTATTATTATTATCGCAATAACTGTTATTATTATTCCTGATACTATTATTATTATCCCTATTCCTCTTGTATTTATCCTTATAACTATTATTATTATCCTTATTATTATTATTATTGTCGCTCTTACTGTTACTATTATTCTTGTTACTATTATTATTATCCCTATTCCTCTTGTCTTTCCCCTTATAATTATTATTATTATCCTTATTATTATTATTATTATCGCTATAACTGTTATTATTATTCTTATTACTTTTACTATTATCCCTATTCCTCTTGTATTTATCCTTTTAACTATTATTATTATCCTTATTATTATTATTATTATTATCGCTATAACTGTTATTATTATCCTTATTACTATTATTATTATCGCTATAACTGTTATTATTATTCTTGTTGCGATTATTATTATCCCTATTCCTCTTGTCTTTCTCCTTATAACTATTATTATTATCCTTATTATTATTATTATTATTATTCTCCTAATTACTATTATTATTGTCGCTATAACTGTTATTATTATGCTTATTCTATTGTTACTATCCCTATTTACTCTTGTCTTTATCCTTATAACTATTATTATTATCTCTATAACTGCTCTTATTATCATTCCTACTGTTATTATTATCGCTATAACTGTTACTATTAATCTTATTACTATTATTATTATCGCTATAACTGTTATTATTATCCTTAAGTACTATTATGTATTATCGCTATAACTGTTATTATTATTCTTGTTACTATTATTATTATCCCTATTCCTCTTGTCTTTCCCCTTATAACTATTATTATTATCGCTATAACTGTTATTATTATCCTTAATACTATTATTATTATCAGTATAACTGTTATTATTATTCTTATTACTATTATTATTATAGCTATAACTGTTATTATTATTGTTATTACTATTATTCTTATTACTATTACTATTATCCCTATTCCTCTTGCCTTTATCCTTATAACTATTATTATTATCCTTATTACTATTATTATTATCTCTATAACTGCTCTTATTATCATTCCTACTGTTATTATTATCGCAATAACTGTTATTATTATTCTTATTACTATTATTATTATCCCTATTCCTCTTGCCTTTATCCTTATAACTATTATTATTATCCTTATTACTATTATTATTATCTCTATAACTGCTCTTATTATCATTCCTACTGTTATTATTATCGCAATAACTGTTATTATTATTCTTATTACTATTATTATTATCCCTACTACCCTTGTCTTTATCCTTATTACTATTATTATTATCGCTATAACTGTTATTATTATCCTTAATACTATTATTATTATCGCTATAACTGCTATTATTATTCTTGTTACTATTATTATTATCCCTATTCCTCTTGTCTTTCCCCTTATAACTATTATTATTATCGCTATAACTGTTATTATTATCCTTAATACTATTATTATTATCAGTATAACTGTTATTATTATTCTTATTACTATTGTTACTATCCGTATTACTCTTGTCTTTATCCATATAACTATTATTATTAATCCTTATTACTATTATTATTATAGCTATAACTGTTATTATTATTGTTATTACTATTATTATTATCGCTATAACTGTTACTATTATTCTTATTCTATTGTTACTATCCGTATTACTCTTGCCTTTATCCTTAGTACTATTATTATTATCGCTATAACTGTTATTATTATTATTATCCCTATTCCTCTTGTCTTTCTCCTTATAACTATTATTATTATCCTTATTATTATTATTATTATCGCTATAACTGTTATAATTATGCTTATTCTATTGTTACTATCCGTATTACTCTTGCCTTTATCATTATAACTATTATTATTATCCTTATTATTATTATTATTATCGCTATAACTGTTATTATTATCCTTATTACTATTATTATTATCGCTATAACTGTTATTATTATGCTTATTCTATTCTTACTATCTCTATTACTCTTGTCTTTCTCCTTATAACTATTATTATTATCCTTATTATTATTTTTATTATCGCTGTAACTGTTATTATTATCCTTAATACTATTATTATTATCGCTATAACTATTATTATTATGCTTATTCTATTGTTACTATCTCTATTACTCCTGTCTTTATCCTTATAACTGTTATCATTATCCTTATGACTATTATTATTATCGCTATAACTGTTACTATTATTCTTGTTGCTATTATTATTATCCCTATTCCTCTTGTCATTCTCCTTATAACTATTATTATTATCGCTATAACTGTTATTATTATCCATAATACTATTATTATTATCGCTATAACTGTTATTATTATCCTTAATACTATTATTATTATCGCAATAACTGTTATTATTATTCCTGATACTATTATTATTATCCCTATTCCTCTTGTCTTTCTCCTTATAACTATTATTATTATCCTTATTATTATTATTATTATCGCTATAACTGTTATTATTATTCTTATTACTATTACTATTAACCGTATTCCTCTTGTCTTTATCCTTATAACTATTATTATTATCATTATTATTATTATTATTATTATCGCTATAACTGTTATTATTATTCTTATTACTATTGTTGCTATCCGTATTACTCTTGTCTTTATCCATATAACTATTATTATTAATCCTTATTACTATTATTATTATCGCTATAACTGTTGTTATTATTCTTATTACTATTACTATTATCCCTATTCCTCTTGTATTTATCCTTATAACTATTATTATTATCCTTATTATTATTATTATTGTCGCTCTTACTGTTACTATTATTCTTGTTACTATTATTATTATCCCTATTCCTCTTGTCTTTCTCCTTATAACTATTATTATTATCCTTATTATTATTATTATTATCGCTATAACTGTTATTATTATTCTTATTACTTTTACTATTATCCCTATTCCTCTTGTATTTATCCTTTTAACTATTATTATTATCCTTATTATTATTATTATTATTATCGCTATAACTGTTATTATTATCCTTATTACTATTATTATTATCGCTATAACTGTTATTATTATTCTTGTTGCGATTATTATTATCCCTATTCCTCTTGTCTTTCTCCTTATAACTATTATTATTATCCTTATTATTATTATTATTATTATTCTCCTAATTACTATTATTATTGTCGCTATAACTGTTATTATTATGCTTATTCTATTGTTACTATCCCTATTACTCTTGTCTTTATCCTTATAACTATTATTATTATCTCTATAACTGCTCTTATTATCATTCCTACTGTTATTATTATCGCTATAACTGTTACTATTAATCTTATTACTATTATTATTATCGCTATAACTGTTATTATTATTCTTATTACTAGTACTATTATCCCTATTCCTCTTGTATTTATCCCTATAACTATTATTATTATCCTTATTATTATTATTATTATCGCTATAACTGTTATTACTATCTATATTACTATTATTATTATCGCTATAACTATTATTATTATGCTTATTCTATTGTTACTATCTCTATTACTCCTGTATTTATCCTTATAACTATTATCATTATCCTTATGACTATTATTATTATCGCTATAACTGTTATTATTATTCTTGTTACTATTATTACAGTCCGTATTACTCTTGCCTTTATCCTTAGTACTATTATTATTATCGCTATAACTGTTATTATTATTCTTGTTACTATTATTATTATCCCTATTCCTCTTGCCGTTCTCCTTATAACTATTATTATTATCCTTATTATTATTATCGCTATAACTGTTATTATTATTCTTATTACTATTATTATTATCCTTATTACAATTATTATTATCCTCAATACTATTATTATTATCGCTATAACTGTTATTATTATTCTTATTACTATTACTATTATTCGTATTCCTTTTGTCTTTATCCTTATAACTATTATTATTATCCTTACTATTATTATTATTATCGCTATAACTGTTATTATTATCCTTATTACTATTATTATTATCGCTATAACTGTTACTATTATTCTTGTTGCTATTATTATTATCCCTATTCCTCTTGTCTTTCTCCTTATAATTATTATTATTATCCTTATTATTATTATTATTATCGCTATAACTGTTATTATTATTCTTATTACTATTGTTGCTATCCGTATTACTCTTGTCTTTATCCATATAACTATTATTATTAATCCTTATTACTATTATTATTATCGCTATAACTGTTATTATTCTTGTTATTACTATTATTATTATATCTATAACTGTTATTATTATGCTTATTCTATTGTTACTATCCGTATTACTCTTCCCTTTATCCTTAATACTATTATTATTACCGCTACAACTGTTATTATTATCCTTAATACTATTATTATTATCGCTATAACTGTTATTATTATTCTTGTTACTATTATTATTATTATCCCTATTCCTCTTGTCTTTCTCCTTATTACTATTATTATTATCCTTAATACTATTATTATTATCGCTATAACTGTTATTATTATTCTTGTTACTATTATTATTATCGCTATAACTGTTATTATTATCCTTAATACTATTATTATTACCGCTATAACTGTTATTATTATTCTTGTTACTATTATTATTATCCCTATTCCTCTTGTCTTTCTCCTTATAACTATTATTATTATCCCTATTCCTCTTGTCTTTCTCCTTATAACTATTATTATTATCCATATAACTATTATTATTATCGCTACAACTGTTATTATTATTGTTATTACTATTATTATTATCGCTATTGCCCTTGTCTTTATCCTTATAACTATTATTATTATCCTTATTACTATTATTATTATCGCTATAACTGTTATTATTATCCTTAATACTATTATTATTATCGCTATAACTGTTATTATTATGGTTATTCTATTGTTACTATCCCTATTATTCTTGTCTTTATCCTTATAACTATTATTATTTTCGCTAATAACTGTTATTATTATTCTTATTACTATTATCATTATCCCTATTGGCCTTGTCTTTATCCTTATAACTATTATTATTATCCTTAATATTATTATTATTATCGCTATAACTATTGTTATTATTCTTATTACTATTACTATTAACCGTATTCCTCTTGTCTTTATCCTTATAAATACTATTATTATCCTTATTATTATTATTATTATTATTATCGCTATAACTGTTATTATTATTCTTGTTACTATTGTTGCTATCCGTATTACTCTTGTCTTTATCCATATAACTATTATTATTAATCCTTATTACTATTATTATTATCGCTATAACTGTTACTATTATTCTTGTTAGTATTATTATTATCCCTATTCCTCTTGTCTTTCTCCTTATAACTATTATTATTATCCTTATTATTATTATTATTATTATTATCGCTATAACTGTTATTATTATCCTTAATACTATTATTATTATCAGTATAACTGTCATTATTATTCTTATTACTATTGTTACTATCCGTATTACTCTCGTCTTTATCCATATAACTATTATTATTTATTCCTTATTACTATTATTATTATAGCTATAACTGTTATTATTATTGTTATTACTATTATTCTTATTACTATTACTATTATCCCTATTCCTCTTGCCTTTATCCTTATAACTATTATTATTATCCTTATTACTATTATTATTATCTCTATAACTGCTCTTATTATCATTCCTACTGTTATTATTATCGCAATAACTGTTATTATTATTCTTATTACTATTATTATTATCCCTACTACCCTTGTCTTTATCCTTATTACTATTATTATTATCGCTATAACTGTTATTATTATCCTTAATACTATTATTATTATCGCTATAACTGTTATTATTATTCTTGTTACTATTATTATTATCCCTATTCCTCTTGTCTTTCCCCTTATAACTATTATTATTATCGCTATAACTGTTATTATTATCCTTAATACTATTATTATTATCAGTATAACTGTTATTATTATTCTTATTACTATTGTTACTATTCGTATTACTCTTGTCTATATCCATATAACTATTATTATTAATCCTTATTACTATTATTATTATAGCTATAACTGTTATTATTATTGTTATTACTATTATTATTATCGCTATAACTGTTATTATTATTCTTGTTACTATTATTATCCCTATTCCTCTTGTCTTTCTCCTTATAACTATTATTATTATCCTTATTACTATTATTATTATCCTCAATACTATTATTATTATCGCTATAACTGTTATTAATATTCTTATTACTATTAATATTATCCGTATTCCTCTTGTCTTTCTCTTTATAACTATTATTATTATACTTATTATTATTATTATTATCGCTATAACTGTTCTTATTATTCTTGTTACTATTATTATTATCCCAATTCCTCTTGTCTTTCTCCTTAAAACTATTATTATTATCCTTATTATTATTATTATTATCGCTATAACTGATATTATTAGCCTTATTACTATTATTATTATCGCTATAACTGTTATTATTATGTTTATTCTATTGTTACTATCCGTATTACTCTTGACTTTATCATTATAACTATTATTATTAACGCTATAACTGTTATTATTATTCTTATTACTCTTACTATTATCCCTATTCCTCTTGTATTTATCCTTATAACTATTATTATTATCCTTATTATTATTATTATTATCGCTATAACTATTATTATTATGCTTATTCTATTGTTACTATCTCTATTACTCCTGTATTTATCCTTATTACTATTATCATTATCCTTATGACTATTATTATTATCGCTATAACTGTTATTATTGTTCTTGTTACTATTATTACAGTCCGTATTACTCTTGCCTTTATCCTTAGTACTATTATTATTATCGCTATAACTGTTATTATTATTATTATCCCTATTCCTCTTGTCTTTCTCCTTATAACTATTATTATTATCCTTATTATTATTATTATTATCGCTATAACTGTTATAATTATGCTTATTCTATTGTTACTATCCGTATTACTCTTGCCTTTATCATTATAACTATTATTATTATCCTTATTATTATTATTATTATCGCTATAACTGTTATTATTATCCTTATTACTATTATTATTATCGCTATAACTGTTATTATTATGCTTATTCTATTGTTACTATCTCTATTACTCTTGTCTTTCTCCTTATAACTATTATTATTATCCTTATTATTATTTTTATTATCGCTATAACTGTTATTACTATCCATATTACTATTATTATTATCGCTATAACTATTAGTATTATGCTTATTCTATTGTTACTATCTCTATTACTCCTGTCTTTATCCTTATAACTATTATCATTATCCTTATGACTATTATTATTATCGCTATAACTGTTATTATTATTCCTGTTACTATTATTACAGTCCGTATTACTCTTGCCTTTATCCTTAGTACTATTATTATTATCGCTATAACTGTTATTATTATTCTTGTTACTATTATTATTATCCCTATTCCTCTTGCCGTTCTCCTTATAACTATTATTATTATCCTTATTATTATTATCGCTATAACTGTTATTATTATTCTTATTACTATTATTATTATCCTTATTACAATTATTATTATCCTCAATACTATTATTATTATCGCTATAACTGTTATTATTATTCTTATTACTATTACTATTATTCGTATTCCTTTTGTCTTTATCCTTATAACTATTATTATTATCCTTACTATTATTATTATTATCGCTATAACTGTTATTATTATCCTTATTACTATTATTATTATCGCTATAACTGTTACTATTATTCTTGTTGCTATTATTATTATCCCTATTCCTCTTGTCTTTCTCCTTATAATTATTATTATTATCCTTATTATTATTATTATTATCGCTATAACTGTTATTATTATTCTTATTACTATTGTTGCTATCCGTATTACTCTTGTCTTTATCCATATAACTATTATTATTAATCCTTATTACTATTATTATTATCGCTATAACTGTTACTATTATTCTTGTTACTATTATTATTATCCCTATTCCTCTTGTCTTTCTCCTTATAACTATTATTATTATCCTTATTATTATTATTATTATTATCGCTATAACTGTTGTTATTATTCTTGTTACTATCATTATTATCCCCATTCCTCTTGTCTTTCTCCTTATAACTATTATTATTATCGCTATAACTGTTGTTATTATTCTTATTACTATTACTATTATCCCTATTCCTCTTGTATTTATCCTTTTAACTATTATTATTATCCTTATTATTATTATTATTATCGCTATAACTGTTATTATTATCCTTATTACTATTATTATTATCGCTATAACTGTTATTATTATTCTTGTTGCGATTATTATTATCCCTATTCCTCTTGTCTTTCTCCTTATAACTATTATTATTATCCTTATTATTATTATTACTATTATTCTCCTATTTACTATTATTATTGTCGCTATAACTGTTATTATTATGCTTATTCTATTGTTACTATCCCTATGACTCTTGTCTTTATCCTTATAACTATTATTATTATCTCTATAACTGCTCTTATTATCATTCCTACTGTTATTATTATCGCTATAACTGTTACTATTAATCTTATTACTATTATTATTATCGCTATAACTGTTATTATTATCCTTAATACTATTATTATTATCGCTATAACTGTTATTATTATCCTAAATACTATTATTATTATCAGTATAACTGTTATTATTATTCTTATTACTATTGTTACTATCCGTATTACTCTCGTCTTTATCCATATAACTATTATTATTTATTCCTTATTACTATTATTATTATAGCTATAACTGTTATTATTATTGTTATTACTATTATTCTTATTACTATTACTATTATCCCTATTCCTCTTGCCTTTATCCTTATAACTATTATTATTATCCTTATTACTATTATTATTATCTCTATAACTGCTCTTATTATCATTCCTACTGTTATTATTATCGCAATAACTGTTATTATTATTCTTATTACTATTATTATTATCCCTATTCCTCTTGTCTTTCCCCTTATAACTATTATTATTATCGCTATAACTGTTATTTTTATCCTTAATACTATTATTATTATCAGTATAACTGTTATTATTATTCTTATTACTATTACTATTATCCCTATTCCTCTTGTATTTATCCTTATAACTATTATTATTATCCTTATTATTATTATTATTATCTATATAACTGTTATTATTATGCTTATTCTATTGTTACTATCTCTATTACTCTTGTCTTTCACCTTATAACTATTATTATTATCCTTATTATTATTTTTATTATCGCTATAACTGTTATTATTATCCTTATTACTATTATTTTTATCGCTATAACTGTTATTACTATCCATATTACTATTATTATTATCGCTATAACTATTATTATTATGCTTATTCTATTGTTACTATCTCTATTACTCCTGTCTTTATCCTTATAACTATTATCATTATCCTTATGACTATTATTATTATCGCTATAACTGTTATTATTATTCTTGTTACTATTATTACAGTCCGTATTACTCTGGCCTTTATCCTTAGTACTATTATTATTATCGCTATAACTGTTATTATTATTCTTGTTACTATTATTACTGTCCGTATTACTCTTGCCTTTATCCTTAGTACTATTATTATTATCGCTATAACTGTTATTATTATTCTTGTTACTATTATTATTATCCCTATTCCTCTTGTCTTTCTCCTTATAACCATTATTATTATCCTTATTATTATTATTATTATCGCTATAACTGTTACTATTATTCTTGTTGCTATTATTATTATCCCTATTCCTCTTGTCTTTCTCCTTATAACTATTATTATTATCCTTATTATTATTATTATTATCGCCATAACTGTTATTATTATTCTCGTTACTATTATTATTATCGCTATAACTGTTATTATTATTCTTATTACTATTGTTGCTATCCGTATTACTCTTGTCTTTATCCATATAACTATTATTATTAATCCTTATTACTATTATTATTATCGCTATAACTGTTATTATTATCCTTATTACTATTATTGTTATCGCTATAACTGTTATTACTATCCATATTACTATTATTATTATCGCTATAACTATTATTATTATGCTTATTCTATTGTTACTATCTCTATTACTCCTGTCTTTATCCTTATAACTATTATCATTATCCTTATGACTATTATTATTATCGCTATAACTGTTATTATTATTCTTGTTGCGATTATTATTATCCCTATTCCTCTTGTCTTTCTCCTTATAACTATTATTATTATCCTTATTATTATTATTATTATTATTATTCTCCTAATTACTATTATTATTGTCGCTATAACTGTTATTATTATGCTTATTCTATTGTTACTATCCCTATTACTCTTGTCTTTATCCTTATAACTATTATTATTATCTCTATAACTGCTCTTATTATCATTCCTACTGTTATTATTATCGCTATAACTGTTACTATTAATCTTATTACTATTATTATTATCGCTATAACTGTTATTATTATTCTTATTACTAGTACTATTATCCCTATTCCTCTTGTATTTATCCCTATAACTATTATTATTATCCTTATTATTATTATTATTATCGCTATAACTGTTATTACTATCTATATTACTATTATTATTATCGCTATAACTATTATTATTATGCTTATTCTATTGTTACTATCTCTATTACTCCTGTATTTATCCTTATAACTATTATCATTATCCTTATGACTATTATTATTATCGCTATAACTGTTATTATTATTCTTGTTACTATTATTACTGTCCGTATTACTCTTGCCTTTATCCTTAGTACTATTATTATTATCGCTATAACTGTTATTATTATTCTTGTTACTATTATTATTATCCCTATTCCTCTTGTCTTTCTCCTTATAACCATTATTATTATCCTTATTATTATTATTATTATCGCTATAACTGTTACTATTATTCTTGTTGCTATTATTATTATCCCTATTCCTCTTGTCTTTCTCCTTATAACTATTATTATTATCCTTATTATTATTATTATTATCGCCATAACTGTTATTATTATTCTCGTTACTATTATTATTATCGCTATAACTGTTATTATTATTCTTATTACTATTGTTGCTATCCGTATTACTCTTGTCTTTATCCATATAACTATTATTATTAATCCTTATTACTATTATTATTATCGCTATAACTGTTATTATTATCCTTATTACTATTATTATTATCGCTATAACTGTTATTACTATCCATATTACTATTATTATTATCGCTATAACTATTATTATTATGCTTATTCTATTGTTACTATCTCTATTACTCCTGTCTTTATCCTTATAACTATTATCATTATCCTTATGACTATTATTATTATCGCTATAACTGTTATTATTATTCTTGTCACTATTATTACAGTCCGTATTACTCTTGCCTTTATCCTTAGTACTATTATTATTATCGCTATAACTGTTATTACTATCTATATTACTATTATTATTATCGCTATAACTATTATTATTATGCTTATTCTATTGTTACTATCTCTATTACTCCTGTATTTATCCTTATAACTATTATCATTATCCTTATGACTATTATTATTATCGCTATAACTGTTATTATTATCCTTATTACTATTATTATTATCGCTATAACTGTTATAATTATGCTTATTCTATTGTTACTATCTCTATTACTCTTGTCTTTATCCTTATAACTATTATCATTATCCTTATTATTATTATTATTATCGCTATAACTGTTATTATTATCCTTAATACTATTATTATTATCGCTATAACTGTTATTATTATTCTTATTACTATTATTATTATCCAGATTCCTCTTTTCTTTCTCCTTATAACTATTATAATTATCCTTATTATTATTATTATTATCGCTATAACTGTTATTATTATGCTTAATACTATTATTATTATCGCTGTAACTGTTATTATTATTCTTATTACTATTATTATTATCGCTATAACTGTTATTATTATGCTTATTCTATTGTTACTATCCGTATTACTCTTGCATTTATCCTTATAACTATTATTATTATCGCTATAACTGTTATTACTATCCTTAATACTATTATTATTATCCTTATTATTATTATTATTATCGCTATAACTGTTACTATTATTCTTGTTGCTATTATTATTATCCCTATTCCTCTTGTCTTTCTTCTTATAATTATTATTATTATCCTTATTATTATTATTATCGCTATAACTGTTATTATTATTCTTATTACTATTGTTGCTATCCGTATTACTCTTGTCTTTATCCATATAACTATTATTATTAATCCTTATTACTATTATTATTATCGCTATAACTGTTATTATTATTGTTATTACTATTATTATTATCGCTATATCTGTTATTATTATGCTTATTCTATTGTTACTATCCGTATTACTCTTCCCTTTATCCTTATAACTATTATTATTATCGCTATAACTGTTATTATGATTCTTGTTACTATTATTATTATCCCTATTCCTCTTGTCTTTCTCCTTATAACTATTATTATTATCCTTATTATTATTATTATTATCGCTATAACTGTTACTATTATTCTTGTTACTATTATTATTATCCCTATTCCTCTTGTCATTCTAGCTATGACTATTATTATTATCCTTATTATTATTATTATTATCGCTATAACTGTTATTATTATTCTTGTTACTATTATTATTATCGCTATAACTGTTATTATTATTCTTGTTACTATTATTATTATGCCTATTCCTCTTGTCTCTCTCCTTATAACTATTATTATTATCGCTATAACTGTTATTATTATCCTTAATACTATTATTATTATCGCTATAACTGTTATTATTATTCTTGTTACTATTATTATTATCGCTATAACTGTTATTATTATTCTTGTTACTATTATTATTATCGCTATAACTGTTATTATTATTCTTATTACTATTGTTGCTATCCGTATTACTCTTGTCTTTATCCATATAACTGTTATTATTAATCCTTATTACTATTATTATTATCGCTATAACTGTTATTATTATTCTTGTTACTATTATTACTGTCCGTATTACTCTTGCCTTTATCCTGAGTACTATTATTATTATCGCTATAACTGTTATTATTATTCTTGTTACTATTATTATTATCCCTATTCCTCTTGTCTTTCTCCTTATAACCATTATTATTATCCTTACTATTATTATTATTATCGCCATAACTGTTACTGTTATTCTTGTTGCTATTATTATTATCCCTATTCCTCTTGTCTTTCTCCTTATAACTATTATTATTATCCTTATTATTATTATTATTATCGCCATAACTGTTATTATTATTCTTGTTACTATTATTATTATCGCTATAACTGTTATTATTATTCTTATTACTATTGTTGCTATCCGTATTACTCTTGTCTTTATCCATATAACTATTATTATTAATCCTTATTACTATTATTATTATCGCTATAACTGTGATTATTCTTGTTATTACTATTATTATTATCGCTATAACTGTTATTATTATGCTTCATACTATTATTATTATCGCTATAACTGTTATTATTATTCTTGTTACTATTATTATTATCCAGATTCCTCTTTTCTTTCTCCTTATAACTATTATAATTATCCTTATTATTATTATTATAATCGCTATAACTGTTATTATTATGCTTATTCTATTGTTACTATCCGTATTACTCTTGCCTTTATCCTTATAACTATTATTATTATCGCTATAACTGTTATTATTATCCTTAATACTATTATTATTATCGCTATAACTGTTATTATTATTCTTGTTACTATTATTATTATCCCTATTCCTCTTGTCTCTCTCCTTATAACTATTATTATTACCGCTACAACTGTTATTATTATCCTTAATACTATTATTATTATCGCTATAACTGTTATTATTATTCTTGTTACTATTATTATTATTATCCCTATTCCTCTTGTCTTTCTCCTTATTACTATTATTATTATCCTTAATACTATTATTATTATCGCTATAACTGTTATTATTATTCTTGTTACTATTATTATTATCGCTATAACTGTTATTATTATCCTTAATACTATTATTATTACCGCTATAACTGTTATTATTATTCTTGTTACTATTATTATTATCCCTATTCCTCTTGTCTTTCTCCTTATAACTATTATTATTATCCATATAACTATTATTATTATCGCTACAACTGTTATTATTATTGTTATTACTATTATTATTATCGCTATTGCCCTTGTCTTTATCCTTATAACTATTATTATTATCCTTATTACTATTATTATTATCGCTATAACTGTTATTATTATCCTTAATACTATTATTATTATCGCTATAACTGTTATTATTATGGTTATTCTATTGTTACTATCCCTATTATTCTTGTCTTTATCCTTATAACTATTATTATTTTCGCTAATAACTGTTATTATTATTCTTATTACTATTATCATTATCCCTATTGGCCTTGTCTTTATCCTTATAACTATTATTATTATCCTTAATATTATTATTATTATCGCTATAACTATTGTTATTATTCTTATTACTATTACTATTAACCGTATTCCTCTTGTCTTTATCCTTATAAATACTATTATTATCCTTATTATTATTATTATTATTATTATCGCTATAACTGTTATTATTATTCTTGTTACTATTGTTGCTATCCGTATTACTCTTGTCTTTATCCATATAACTATTATTATTAATCCTTATTACTATTATTATTATCGCTATAACTGTTACTATTATTCTTGTTACTATTATTATTATCCCTATTCCTCTTGTCTTTCTCCTTATAACTATTATTATTATCCTTATTATTATTATTATTATTATCGCTATAACTGTTGTTATTATTCTTGTTACTATCATTATTATCCCCATTCCTCTTGTCTTTCTCCTTATAACTATTATTATTATCGCTATAACTGTTGTTATTATTCTTATTACTATTACTATTATCCCTATTCCTCTTGTATTTATCCTTTTAACTATTATTATTATCCTTATTATTATTATTATTATCGCTATAACTGTTATTATTATCCTTATTACTATTATTATTATCGCTATAACTGTTATTATTATTCTTGTTGCGATTATTATTATCCCTATTCCTCTTGTCTTTCTCCTTATAACTATTATTATTATCCTTATTATTATTATTACTATTATTCTCCTATTTACTATTATTATTGTCGCTATAACTGTTATTATTATGCTTATTCTATTGTTACTATCCCTATGACTCTTGCCTTTATCCTTATAACTATTATTATTATCTCTATAACTGCTCTTATTATCATTCCTACTGTTATTATTATCGCTATAACTGTTACTATTAATCTTATTACTATTATTATTATCGCTATAACTGTTATTATTATCCTTAATACTATTATTATTATCGCTATAACTGTTATTATTATTCTTATTACTATTATTATTATCCAGATTCCTCTTTTCTTTCTCCTTATAACTATTATAATTATCCTTATTATTATTATTATTATCGCTATAACTGTTATTATTATGCTTAATACTATTATTATTATCGCTGTAACTGTTATTATTATTCTTATTACTATTATTATTATCGCTATAACTGTTATTATTATGCTTATTCTATTGTTACTATCCGTACTACTCTTGCCTTTATCCTTATAACTATTATTATTATCGCTATAACTGTTATTACTATCCTTAATACTATTATTATTATCCTTATTATTATTATTATTATCGCTATAACTGTTACTATTATTCTTGTTGCTATTATTATTATCCCTATTCCTCTTGTCTTTCTTCTTATAATTATTATTATTATCCTTATTATTATTATTATCGCTATAACTGTTATTATTATTCTTATTACTATTGTTGCTATCCGTATTACTCTTGTCTTTATCCATATAACTATTATTATTAATCCTTATTACTATTATTATTATCGCTATAACTGTTATTATTATTGTTATTACTATTATTATTATCGCTATATCTGTTATTATTATGCTTATTCTATTGTTACTATCCGTATTACTCTTCCCTTTATCCTTATAACTATTATTATTATCGCTATAACTGTTATTATTATTCTTGTTACTATTATTATTATCCCTATTCCTCTTGTCTTTCTCCTTATAACTATTATTATTATCCTTATTATTATTATTATTATCGCTATAACTGTTACTATTATTCTTGTTACTATTATTATTATCCCTATTCCTCTTGTCATTCTAGCTATGACTATTATTATTATCCTTATTATTATTATTATTATCGCTATAACTGTTATTATTATTCTTGTTACTATTATTATTATCGCTATAACTGTTATTATTATTCTTGTTACTATTATTATTATGCCTATTCCTCTTGTCTCTCTCCTTATAACTATTATTATTATCGCTATAACTGTTATTATTATCCTTAATACTATTATTATTATCGCTATAACTGTTATTATTATTCTTGTTACTATTATTATTATCGCTATAACTGTTATTATTATTCTTGTTACTATTATTATTATCGCTATAACTGTTATTATTATTCTTATTACTATTGTTGCTATCCGTATTACTCTTGTCTTTATCCATATAACTGTTATTATTAATCCTTATTACTATTATTATTATCGCTATAACTGTTATTATTATTCTTGTTACTATTATTACTGTCCGTATTACTCTTGCCTTTATCCTGAGTACTATTATTATTATCGCTATAACTGTTATTATTATTCTTGTTACTATTATTATTATCCCTATTCCTCTTGTCTTTCTCCTTATAACCATTATTATTATCCTTACTATTATTATTATTATCGCCATAACTGTTACTATTATTCTTGTTGCTATTATTATTATCCCTATTCCTCTTGTCTTTCTCCTTATAACTATTATTATTATCCTTATTATTATTATTATTATCGCCATAACTGTTATTATTATTCTTGTTACTATTATTATTATCGCTATAACTGTTATTATTATTCTTATTACTATTGTTGCTATCCGTATTACTCTTGTCTTTATCCATATAACTATTATTATTAATCCTTATTACTATTATTATTATCGCTATAACTGTGATTATTCTTGTTATTACTATTATTATTATCGCTATAACTGTTATTATTATGCTTCATACTATTATTATTATCGCTATAACTGTTATTATTATTCTTGTTACTATTATTATTATCCAGATTCCTCTTTTCTTTCTCCTTATAACTATTATAATTATCCTTATTATTATTATTATAATCGCTATAACTGTTATTATTATGCTTATTCTATTGTTACTATCCGTATTACTCTTGCCTTTATCCTTATAACTATTATTATTATCGCTATAACTGTTATTATTATCCTTAATACTATTATTATTATCGCTATAACTGTTATTATTATTCTTATTACTATTGTTGCTATCCGCATTACTCTTGTCTTTATCCATATAACTATTATTATTAATCCTTATTACTATTATTATTATCGCTATAACTGTTATTATTATTGTTATTACTATTATTATTATCCTTATTACGATTATTATTATCCTTAATACTATTATTATTATCGCTATAACTGTTATTATTATGCTTATTCTATCGTTACTATCTCTATTACTCTTGTCTTTATCCTTATAACTATTATCATTATCCTTATTATTATTATTATTATCGCTATAACTGTTACTATTATTCTTGTTGCTATTATTATTATCCCTATTCCTCTTGTCTTTCTCCTTATAATTATTATTATTATCCTTATTATTATTATTATTATCGCTATAACTGTTATTATTATGCTTAATACTATTATTATTATCGCTGTAACTGTTATTATTATTCTTATTACTATTATTATTATCGCTATAACTGTTATTATTATGCTTATTCTATTGTTACTATCCGTATTACTCTTGCCTTTATCCTTATAACTATTATTATTATCGCTACAACTGTTATTATTGTCCTTAATACTATTATTATTATCGCTATAACTGTTATTATTATTCTTGTTACTATTACTATTGTTGCTATCCGTATTACTCTTGTCTTCATCCATATAACTATTATTATTAATCCTTATTACTATTATTATTATCGCTATAACTGTTATTATTCTTGTTATTACTATTATTATTATCGCTATAACTGTTATTATTATTCTTGTTACTATTATTACAGTCCGTATTACTCTTGCCTTTATCCTTAGTACTATTATTATTATCGCTATAACTGTTATTATTATTCTTGTTACTATTATTATTATCCCTATTCCTCTTGCCGTTCTCCTTATAACTATTATTATTATCCTTATTATTATTATCGCTATAACTGTTATTATTATTCTTATTACTATTATTATTATCCTTATTACAATTATTATTATCCTCAATACTATTATTATTATCGCTATAACTGTTATTATTATTCTTATTACTATTACTATTATTCGTATTCCTTTTGTCTTTATCCTTATAACTATTATTATTATCCTTACTATTATTATTATTATCGCTATAACTGTTATTATTATCCTTATTACTATTATTATTATCGCTATAACTGTTACTATTATTCTTGTTGCTATTATTATTATCCCTATTCCTCTTGTCTTTCTCCTTATAATTATTATTATTATCCTTATTATTATTATTATTATCGCTATAACTGTTATTATTATTCTTATTACTATTGTTGCTATCCGTATTACTCTTGTCTTTATCCATATAACTATTATTATTAATCCTTATTACTATTATTATTATCGCTATAACTGTTATTATTCTTGTTATTACTATTATTATTATATCTATAACTGTTATTATTATTCTTGTTACTATTATTATTATCCCTATTCCTCTTGTCTTTCTCCTTATAACTATTATTATTATCCTTATTATTATTATTATTATCGCTATAACTGTTACTATTATTCTTGTTACTATTATTATTATCCCTATTCCTCTTGTCTTTCTCCTTATGACTATTATTATTATCCTTATTATTATTATTATTATCGCTATAACTGTTATTATTATTCTTGTTACTATTATTATTATCGCTATAACTGTTATTATTATTCTTATTACTATTGTTGCTATCCGCATTACTCTTGTCTTTATCCATATAACTATTATTATTAATCCTTATTACTATTATTATTATCGCTATAACTGTTATTATTATGCTTATTCTATTGTTACTATCTCTATTACTCTTGTCTTTATCCTTATGTAACGACCCTGGACCTAAGTACAGGGAGTTGCAGCGCTCGAGGGGTAAAGAGCGGTATTTACCTACCGAGCGACTCGATTTATTAATAAACTAATATTAAAGATTGTGGGATTCGTGTGGTGTGCGGTTAAGGATTGAAATCCACAAGTCAATACCTTTCAACAATACTATTTATTCAATAAATTATGAATATTAGAAATGGTAACAATTAACAATTAACATAAATAAAGAAAAGAATATATGTGAATAGTAACAATGAACGGCTAACTTGAAAAGAACCAAATAGTTATTGTCGTAATAATGAACAGAAAAATATATATATATATTTTAAATGATACGCGATCGTGAACATTAAATGTGTTCAATTCAACAAATAGAATTCGCTAGTTATGGATTTGCGACAAATCCTATCAAGATTCGGTGTTCAAATCTTACTATGCTCCTTTGCAAAAGTTAGTGAGATTCTATATTCCGAGAGTCTAATATTTAGTACTCTGAAATTAACGCAATTACAATATCTAACAAAATTAATGTGGTTTACAATTCGGCGCTATAACAAATCCTACCTAAGTCTGATTGTTTTCGGAGTTTGACTGAATACGCTTTTACAAAGTTGATAATATCAATATCTGAAATTAACGCAATTCTAACGCGATGTAGTCGACTACGTGATACGCGAATTTTTGACAGAACAATCTCTGAATAAATAAGAAAAATGTTTTAATGTTTCAAAGTCCTAAGATTTGAAGTTAATGTACATTTTTAACACTTCGTCGGAACAGTTACTCTTTTAATTGTTTGATTCGACAACTAATTGTCCAAGACCCCTTTTTGTCAGATCGTATACTGACACCCAAAACCAGATCGCTTAATTGGGGAGCCTGCTGTTCGCTAGCTACTAGAACGACCCAACGATCAAGAATCAGATGAACAGAATACGTCCAACAGGGTAGCAAATAAAATTGACTTTAATTATAAATCGTAATTGCTCGACTGCCACCCAAAAGACACGGGCTTCAGAGACCAAGCTGCTCAGAATGGGGAGCCTGCTGTTCGCTGGCTACGAAACGACCCAGAGCTAACTCCGAGAATCTGACGGCAAGTTTAGTAATTCGACAGAAATTGCAATATGTATGTGAGTAGCTGAGAGCTCTCGTTCTGATGTCTCGATCTTTCTTGGCGCTGGGGATAGCACTCTCCTGACGGAGTTTCAGATGCAAGACCGTTTGAATGGGGAGCCTGCTGTTCGCTAGCTACTAGAACGACCCAACGATCAAGTATCTAAATGGCGTAAACCCGCTCTTCCAATCAGGAATTGAGAATCTTTCGGCTCTTAATCAGCGAAAACTGTTCCAGATGTATAGACAACGTGTTCGCGGTTTGGCTTCTAAAATTGTTCTGTGTCTGTAGACGGTTTTCGGCCGGTCTTATATACTCGAAGACCGTACTTGGCGCTGTCCTTTTCGCACAATTCCTACGGGGATCTATGCTATGTGTTGAAGCATATGATGTCGCGGAATATTCCTAAGAATGATTTTGCGATGTTATCATTTATCTAGTTTAAACGAATAACTTTTTGACTTCGAGTATCGGCATTGCAACTAAACGGAATATTAGCTATTTTGTGTGGAGTGATTGATTTAGATAATTAATGATTTCAATATATTATAATGTGGTCGATTGAGAATATATCTTCTATCTCTCTTTTAGAAATAGCGCGTTAATTCTAAGGAATCCTGAGCTAGCGTCGCGGCACGTAGTATTTACATCGTGTTTCGGAATGTTCCATACGAAACATTCACAGTATAATTCTTATTCAAACAAAATAATATTTGTATTTGATTTTCAATAACGCAACCTAACATATAACTAATTGTCTTCGCGAGTAATAACTTAGATAACATGGTTAACAAAAATATATTCCTTCTATAGAGTATTTATTTAAATAAATGAAATAATAAATGAAATAATAAATGGGTCTGATGTTTTAGTGACATTCAACTAAACATTTAACTAAACAGTCTACATATTTCTTGAAGTAAATAATTATTAAATAAAAATAATATAATAGTCTGTACATATAGGTATATGTTACCGACAGTTGAACCAAATTCTATGTTGATTGGCATATTCTAATGTCACGGTCGGTAATAGAAATATTACGGTCGATAATCGAAATTAAGTTGTACCTTTGATTAGCTTCTAGGCGTTAGGAGGATAAGAGAGAAAAAAAAACAAAAAAAATTCTTCTGGGACGTTACACCTCCCCCCTTATGTAGATCTCTTGTCCTCGAGAGATGGTTGTCCGGTGGAACGTTTTGCGATGCATCCGCAGCATCGGCATACTTCGTCGTCATTCCGGGGAGAAATAGCGCCTCGTCCAAATAGCCATAGCACTTTGTAATATTCTCGCCTTGGATCCTTGGGATTCTTGATCCTTTCGTAACTTTCCCAGGGCGGATTGGGTACCTCTACTTCCCTGAGTATCCATTCGGGCTTGGATACCCTCTAATTTTTTTTTTTTGTTAAATTCCTGAACTCTCTCTAGCCTTACGTATATTTGTGTATTTGGTTACCTGGTTCTTTGCTAGGCCTTTCTTCATCTTCGATTTAAGATTCCGCAGGATTATTCGGCGTCCGGCACGTCGCGACATGTTTACTTGTTTGGTATAGTAACGCGGTTCGCACGCGAAGTTATTAGCATTGTGGCGCGAAATCTCTCCCTCTCTCCCCAAATTTTTTTCGAACATATATATATATATATATACTTATTTTCTCCTTTTCTCTTTCATGATTATTAAGTTAGGGATCTGGGTAATAATTATATTTTCCACTATGTTTTTAGGAAAGTAAAAAAAAAATATTTTATTTTGGAATATATATATATATAAAAAAAATTCTTTTCGTTTAACTTATGTTAAAGTAGATCTGATCGTCCCTGCGGACGACCGTGTTTAATTCTACCACGGGGAACGTGGGTACCGCCGACATGAGGGTGCCGTCCTGGTACGCCTCGTTTTCCTCTTCGTCGTGGTGGAAGATCTTGTTTCTGCACTTTACGCAGGCCACGGCGGGGCGGACGTTGCTCAGGCGCCTGTTGCACCTCGCGCACCTTATCCGCTGTTGCACGCGGTCGCGGGTGACGTAATGGTGTACGCCTATGTACATATATACGTGTGCATGTTAATATTAGTGTGAAATGTAGGTTTTTACCCTCTTTGATTAATTTCCTTAGATGTTTGATCCTTGCCTGTATGCCACCAGTGCGGCCTCGCCTCGGGTGCCGCTGGTAGGGCGCACATGATACAAAGGCGCCTTCGGTCCGTATTTAATTTGTACGAGAACGAGAGGACCTCGTCCCGCACGCAGACTCCCTGGAGAATATTCTCGGCTACGTTGCTCATTTTTATGTAGTAGATTGGTCACTTGTTAATGAACTACTAAGCTTCGTCCGTTCTGGCTCGTCTTAATGTACTTGTGCGGTGGTTTGAACCCCCCCTCTTCGATTAATTTCCTTGGGATTCGCGTTCATTTCACAATCGATTCTAGATCTCTTATTGGCAGATAAGCCCGTTTGATCCGATCCTTATGAACGATTCGTTTCCTATTTCGACCCCCTGTTTGTAACTCTATGTTATTGTCTCCTATAGTCCTTGTAATTTTGAAGGGGCCTGAGTATTCCTTCTCTAGTTTGTTTTTCCGCGGTGGGTTTAGAAGGAATACATCCTCACCTGTCTCGTAGTGTTTGGGTCGGATTTTCTTGTCGTAGTAGTATTTCTGACGGTGCTTAGCATTTTTAAGATTATGATGGGCTGTGTTTCGGAGATTGTGTAAAGTTGAAATGAGTTTGTCAACGTAATCAGGGTACGTGCAGATGCTTTCCTCTGCTTGAAAGTTGGATGGTTGGCGTGCTTTTCTTCCGAATACAAGTTCGTGAGGAGTGAATTTGGTGCCCTCGTGGATGCTGGTATTGTATGAGAACATAGCTTGTGGGAGCCATTCGTCCCATTGTTTTTGCTGCGTTATAAAATGTTTTAAATACTCTATCAAGGTTTGATGGCTTCTTTCCAGGGATCCATTAGATTGCGGGTGGAAAGAGGATGTTCTGTATGTTTGAATATGGAAAATTTTTGCTAGCTTCTTCATCAGGGCACTCATAAAGCATGTCCCCTGATCTGTCAGGATGGCTTTCGGACTTCCAAATCTACAGATGAAGTGCTCTGTAAACGCTTTTGCCACATCTTCTGCAGTGATTGATACTATAGGTGCTGCTATTGAGTATTTGGTCAAATTATCTTGGATTGTTAATGTATAGCTGTAACCCCTGGATGTTAAAGGTAATGGTCCTAAAATATCTAATGAGATTTTATCAAATGCATCTATTGGGGTGTCGGTAATGACCATCGGTTCTCTATTTTTTATGCGTACTAATTTGTTTCTTTGGCAGTCTATACAGGTTCTAATGTATTCGGCTACGTCTTTCTTCATGTTCTTCCAGTAGTAGTTGTCTCTGATACGATGGTAAGTCTTTCGTATCCCTTTGTGTCCTCCCATTGGTGTTATATGATTTTCTTTAATTATGGGGACCCTATCTTCGTATACCGGAGTTCTAATATCCCCTGTGCAGAGCGTGGCCTGAATGGGTGTATTGGCAAAGACTATATATATAATTTTCCTAATAATTTTTACGTCAGGTAAGCTAATTTCATTAATATTATATTGTTGGAGTAGCAGAGCAAGTTCTTTTAACGCGTATGGTAATTCTTCTTTTGTTGTTACTGTGATCCCAAATATCCATTGTTTTTTAAATTTAATTTGAGTTATTTTCTTTCCAGGTTGTGTCCTAATTCTTCTTTTTCTAATTAATACTTCGGATTCCGGGTCGAGAGGATTTCCTTGTGGATCCCAAAATACTGCTATTGGTCCTTTTCTTGTCCATAGATGATCTTTTATTTCTATTATGGAGCTTATGGTTTCTTCTGCTATAATTTTGGGTTTTCCAGGTTTGCTTATTACGAGTTGTCCATCTTCTCTTTTGATTTTTATGGGGATTACTGGTCCTGGCTTTGTGGGACTGGAGACTGAAATTTTTCTTCTTTCAGGGATAACACGAGGAGTTTCTCGTTTACGGGATTCCGAGGAGGAAGAGGGAGCAGCGTCAATTTTGGGAGGATCTCTGAACAGGTGCTTTGGAATTATGGTTTCTTCGTCCAGTTCCTCTATTTCGTCCCCGATGACTATAGGGTCATTTTTTCGCAGTACGAGTGGTGGAGGAGTCTTCCTTTTAAATTCGGAGGGTGGCCGATGTATCTGTACTTGTGTTTCTTGTATCTTTCCTCTATGTTCTTCGTTCGCTCCTGGGTTGACGATTTCTTCGTCCGAATCGTCAGTGTCGTAATAGTTCGACTCGTCGGAGCTTAATTCTTTTTGTATCATTTTCTTCCTTCGTTTATCCGGCAAGGGATCAGAATTTCCATTTTCTCGTGGGCGGGTAGGATATTGATGATGCGTTTTCTTCTTTTTAATTTCCCTCGAACTCGTAGTGGTTGTTGATTCCCGTTGGCGGGTATCGTGTTGGTGCCATTCCTTTTTCTTCTTATTTTTCCCTTTTGTGTCAGAGCTTGTTGCTGATGACCGAGGCCTTTTTGAATCTACTGGGAGTATGGTTGCTTGAACGGGATTACGGGATAGTGCGTCCGTGTTGGCGTTCAAACTTCCTGATTTATATTTTATCTCGTAGTCATATTCGCTGAGTTTGATTCGCCAGCGTAGTAACCTCGACGTAGGATCAGCGACACTGTTTAGCCAGACTAGAGGCTTATGGTCCGTAATGAGGAAGAATTTTCTACCATAGACGTATGGGCGGAAATAGTGTACTGCGTACACGATAGCAAGTAGTTCTCGCTCAGTCGTAGAGTACCTAGTTTCTGCAGGGTTGAGAACTCTTGAGGCATAGGAGATTGGTCGGTCCTTCCCTATTTCGCCCTGGCTGAGAATGGCTCCAATTGCTGTCGCTGGCGCATCCGTTGTAATATTAAATGGTTTTGAAAAGTCTGGATGCGTTAGGATTGGCTCTTTACATAGACATTCCCTAAGGATTGTAAAGGCTTCCTGTTGGAGTTGGGTCCATTCGAATTTCCGTTCCTTTTTTGTCAAGTCTGACAGCGGTTTGGCTATTTTCGAGAAGTCTTTGATGAATCTTCTATAGTAACCGCACAATCCTAAGAATTGCCTTACGTTTTTCACGGTTCCTGGTACAGGGAATTTTTCGACAGCTTCTATCTTCTTGGGGTCTGACTTTACTCCGTTTTCATCGATGATATGGCCCAAGTATGTTACTTCCTTTTTTAGAAATTCGCATTTATCGGGCTGCAAGCTGAGGTTGGCGTCTCTTAGTCTCTCCATTAATTTGTCGAATTTAACTTCGTGCTCGTGTAGTGAACTGGCGTAGATTACTATATCGTCCAAATACACGAATACTTCAATTCCTTGAAGTCCTGATAGCACGTTGTCCATTAGTCTTTGAAAAGTGGCTGGCGCGTTCTTTAGTCCGAACGGCATTCTGTTGAACTCGTAGTGGCCATAGGGTGTGGAGAACGCCGTCTTAACTTTGTCGTCGGGATGCATCGGAATTTGGTGGAAGCCAGATTTTAAGTCGAAAATGGAAAAGTATTTGGCACTTCCCAATTGGTCCAGTATGTCAGTAATATTAGGAAGTGGGTAAGCGTCTCCGATGGTCTTTTCGTTTAATTTTCTAAAGTCAATTACTAGTCTCCATTTCTTTTTGCCTTGCGAATCTTCTTTCTTCGGGACGATCCATAAAGGTGAGTTGTAGGGTGATGTGGAGTTTTCGATGATTCCCTTCTGTAGAAGGTCGTCTATTTGCCTGTTGATTTCTTCTTTATGGAATTGGGGGTAACGATACTGCTTTACGTTAATGGGCGCATCGTCGGTAGTAACAATACGGTGATGTACTTTGTTAGTCGCTTCTAAGTTTTCTTCTGGTAGATTAAATCTGTCTGCGTGTTTTCTGATTAATTTCTCGACGTTGGATTTTTCTTCGGAATTTAAGTGATCTAGCCGTAATAATTTAAATAGTTGTTGTATCCTGGGAGTGTCTTGAGATGGTAAATTTTCAATAGGTGATACATCGAATGATTGGAGCTCTACCTCTGGCATGGTAATTTTTATGCTTTCGGAGGAAACGTTAATTGCGTAAATGAATGCTACTCCATTTCTATTAGTGACTACAGCATTGCCAAGATGCAAGTTCGGGTGAATATTTAATTTTGGGACGTAACCGGTGCTAACATTTGTGTTTAGGATTTTGATTGGGATTACGTCTCGTTCCCTAGCTTTTATGTGAATTATTGGTTCTTCGAATGGTATGGTGAAGTCTTTAGTGATTATCACAGATTTTTGATAATTTATTATTGCCCCGGTGTTTCGGAAGAAATCGTTCCCTAGGATCCCCTCTTGTATTATCGGCAAATTCTCTGCTACGTGTAGAATCGTCTCCGCGTCAAATATCTTCAATTTGATGTAGCCTATTGTAGAAATTGTTCCCTCAGTTATTCCACTTAATTGCAAGCAAACGTCCGTATAGATGTGAGTAGGATGTAGCAAGGAAGATTTCTTAATTAAGTTGAGGTCTGAACCCGTATCTATCATGAACTTGGCTGTTCCTGATTCAAAATTTTTATGGCTCACTTCTATACTTGGAGGCTTCTTAATGATTTTACCAGGTACGATGAGATTCGTGGTGCTACGTACCTGCGCATTTTTCCTATCTTCGTATGCCTTTTTTCGGCATTGTTCGATTGTGTGCCCGATGTTTTTACAAAATGAGCAAGTAGGCGGAGGAGGTTCGCTTATCGGAGGCCTTCTGAGAATATCTGGGTTGGCTGTTTGGCTATTTGGATTCGGGGCTCTATACTGTGGTCCCGGTTGTTCCTGACTAGTTCCTCTCCAAGGTCTTGTCTGCTGGTTCGTATTTCGGCAATCCTGAGTCCTATGCCCTAGTCTTTGGCAATTTCGACAGAATTGTTGTTGCCATTGTACCCTAGCCGTTCGTTGAGTTCCTGACATGTAGTTTGGACGCTTATAACTAATTACTCGAGAATAGTCTTCAGCCATTTTTAATCTAAATTGACTCTCCCTAAACTCGGCCTCTGCTAAGATTGTCGCGCTAATCGCATCATTTAAGTAAATGTATTCATGGCAACGCAGTCTACTATAAATTTCTGGTCTTAGACCGGTTAAGAATGTTCTAATTGCGTTATTTTCTGCAGTTTTATTGTATTGGTGAGCTAAATTGGGTTGTTCTAACTCGTTGCAATTTTTGATTTGTAGAAGGAGACTTGATACGCGGCTACTATAATCTACTACAGCTTCGTTTGGCATTTGTGCCATTTTAGATAAATCCCCGTATAGTTGATATGATGTATGTAAAGGGGCGAAACGTGATTTTAGTACTGAAATTAATTCGTCTACCGTGTTGTAATCGCCACTTGCGATAACTCGTGACGCTTGACCAAATAACTTATTCTTAATTAGTTGTACTAAACCGTACTCAGCGTGAGGCGAAATAATACTTTGGGCGTTTAAACAACTTTTCTTAAACTGATACAGTGGGATGTTGTGGCCGTCGAAAGGAGGCACTATATCCGCGGCGTCCCGTATGCTAATCTGAGGGGAAGAGCGAGAAGCGCTCTCGATTGGGATTTCTACTTCGTTCTGCATCGTAAATTGCTAAATCTAACGTAATTTAATTAATTAATATATATATATATTATGTATATGTATAACTAATACTATTTATTATTTTTTTTTTTTCTCTTTTTATATATTTTATTTCCTATATATATACTTTTCCTGCGTCTTATTTATTACCCTAGAATGAATGGTCTTGACCTCCGCAGAGAAGTATTCTCTTTACCACGCAAGAGATCAGTGACACGTATCTGCAGCTACGTTCAATAATCTTATTCTCGCTTGGAATCCCACCGCTGTCACCAAAAATTTATTTTTCTATATAATAACGTGTAACGACCCTGGACCTAAGTACAGGGAGTTGCAGCGCTCGAGGGGTAAAGAGCGGTATTTACCTACCGAGCGACTCGATTTATTAATAAACTAATATTAAAGATTGTGGGATTCGTGTGGTGTGCGGTTAAGGATTGAAATCCACAAGTCAATACCTTTCAACAATACTATTTATTCAATAAATTATGAATATTAGAAATGGTAACAATTAACAATTAACATAAATAAAGAAAAGAATATATGTGAATAGTAACAATGAACGGCTAACTTGAAAAGAACTAAATGGTTATTGTCGTAATAATGAACAGAAAAATATATATATATATTTTAAATGATACGCGATCGTGAACATTAAATGTGTTCAACAAATAGAATTCGCTAGTTATGGATTTGCGACAAATCCTATCAAGATTCGGTGTTCAAATCTTACTATGCTCCTTTGCAAAAGTTAGTGAGATTCTATATTCCGAGAGTCTAATATTTAGTACTCTGAAATTAACGCAATTACAATATCTAACAAAATTAATGTGGTTTACAATTCGGCGCTATAACAAATCCTACCTAAGTCTGATTGTTTTCGGAGTTTGACTGAATACGCTTTTACAAAGTTGATAATATCAATATCTGAAATTAACGCAATTCTAACGCGATGTAGTCGACTACGTGATACGCGAATTTTTGACAGAACAATCTCTGAATAAATAAGAAAAATGTTTTAATGTTTCAAAGTCCTAAGATTTGAAGTTAATGTACATTTTTAACACTTCGTCGGAACAGTTACTCTTTTAATTGTTTGATTCGACAACTAATTGTCCAAGACCCCTTTTTGTCAGATCGTATACTGACACCCAAAACCAGATCGCTTAATTGGGGAGCCTGCTGTTCGCTAGCTACTAGAACGACCCAACGATCAAGAATCAGATGAACAGAATACGTCCAACAGGGTAGCAAATAAAATTGACTTTAATTATAAATCGTAATTGCTCGACTGCCACCCAAAAGACACGGGCTTCAGAGACCAAGCTGCTCAGAATGGGGAGCCTGCTGTTCGCTGGCTACGAAACGACCCAGAGCTAACTCCGAGAATCTGACGGCAAGTTTAGTAATTCGACAGAAATTGCAATATGTATGTGAGTAGCTGAGAGCTCTCGTTCTGATGTCTCGATCTTTCTTGGCGCTGGGGATAGCACTCTCCTGACGGAGTTTCAGATGCAAGACCGTTTGAATGGGGAGCCTGCTGTTCGCTAGCTACTAGAACGACCCAACGATCAAGTATCTAAATGGCGTAAACCCGCTCTTCCAATCAGGAATTGAGAATCTTTCGGCTCTTAATCAGCGAAAACTGTTCCAGATGTATAGACAACGTGTTCGCGGTTTGGCTTCTAAAATTGTTCTGTGTCTGTAGACGGTTTTCGGCCGGTCTTATATACTCGAAGACCGTACTTGGCGCTGTCCTTTTCGCACAATTCCTACGGGGACCTATGCTATGTGTTGAAGCATATGATGTCGCGGAATATTCCTAAGAATGATTTCGCGATGTTATCATTTATCTAGTTTAAACGAATAACTTTTTGACTTCGAGTATCGGCATTGCAACTAAACGTAATATTAGCTATTTTGTGTGGAGTGATTGATTTAGATAGTTAATGATTTCAATATATTATAATGTGGTCGATTGAGAATATATCTTCTATCTCTCTTTTAGAAATAGCGCGTTAATTCTAAGGAATCCTGAGCTAGCGTCGCGGCACGTAGTATTTACATCGTGTTTCGGAATGTTCCATACGAAACATTCACAGTATAATTCTTATTCAAACAAAATAATATTTGTATTTGATTTTCAATAACGCAACCTAACATATAACTAATTGTCTTCGCGAGTAATAACTTAGATAACATGGTTAACAAAAATATATTTCTTCTATAGAGTATTTATTTAAATAAATGAAATAATAAATGAAATAATAAATGGGTCTGATGTTTTAGTGACATTCAACTAAACATTTAACTAAACAGTCTACATATTTCTTGAAGTAAATAATTATTAAATAAAAATAATATAATAGTCTGTACATATAGGTATATGTTACCGACAGTTGAACCAAATTCTATGTTGATTGGCATATTCTAATGTCACGGTCGGTAATAGAAATATTACGGTCGATAATCGAAATTAAGTTGTACCTTTGATTAGCTTCTAGGCGTTAGGAGGATAAGAGAGAAAAAAAAAACAAAAAAAATTCTTCTGGGACGTTACACTTATAACTATTATTACTATCCTTATTCTATTGTTACTATCCGTATTACTCTTGCCTTTATCCTTATAACTATTATTACACTCCTTATTATTATTATTATTATATTGCTATAACTGTTATTATTATCCTTATTCTAATGTTACTATCCGTATTCCTCTTGCCTTTATCCTTATAACTATTATTATTATCGCTATAACTGTTATTATTATCCTTATTATTATTATTACTATCGATGTAACTGTTATTATTATCCTTATTCTATTGTTACTGTCCGTATTACTCTTGCCTTTATCCTTATAACTATTATTATTATCCTTATTATTATTATTATTATTATCGCTATAACTGTTACTATTATGCTTATTCTACTGTTACTATCCGTATTACTCTTGCCTTTATCCTTATAACTTTTATTATTATCCTTATTTCTATTATTATTAACTCTATAACTGTTATTATTATCTATATTCTATTATTACTATCCCTATTCCTCTTGTCTTTATCCTTATTACTATTATTATTATCGCTATAAATGTTATTATTATCCTTATTCTATTATTACTATCCCTATTTTTGTCTTGTCTTGATTCTTATAACTATTATTATTATCCTTATTACTATTATTATTATCGCTATAACTGTTATTATTATCATTATTACTCTTATTATTATTCTTATTACTATTATTATTATCCTTATTCTATTGTTACTATCCGTAGTAATCTTGCCTTTATCCATATAACTATTATTACTATCCTTATTCTATTGTTACTATCCGTATTACTCTTGCCTTTATCTTTATAACTATTATTACTATCCTTATTCTATTGTTACTATTCGTATTACTCTTGTCTTTATCCTTATAACTATTATTATTATCCTTATTATTATTATTATTATTATCGCTATAACTGTTACTATTATGCTTATTCTACTGTTACTATCCGTATTCCTCTTGCCTTTATCCTTATAACTATTATCATTATCGCTATAACTTTTATTATTATTCTTTTTACTAATATTATTATCGTTATAACTGTCATTATTATCCATATTCTGTTGTTACTATCCCTATTACTCTTGTCTTTATCCTTATAACTATTATTATTATCCTTATTACTATTATTATTATCGCTATAACTGTTATTATTATCCTTATTATTATTATTATTATCGATATAACTGTTATTATTATCCTTATTCTATTGTTACTATCCGTATTACTCTTGTCTTTATCCTCATAACTATTATTATTATCCTCATTATTATTATTATTATCGGTATAACTATTATTTTTATCCTTATTATTATTATCGCCATAACTGTTATTATTATCTTTATTCTATTGTTACTATCCGTATGACTCTTGTCTTTATCCTTATAAATGTTATTATTATCCTTATTATTACTATTATTATCGATATAACTGTTATTATTATCCTTATTCTATTGTTACTATCCGTATTGCTCTTGTCTTTATCCTCATAACTATTATTATTATCCTTATTATTATTATTATTATTATCGGTATAACTATTATTATTATCCTTCTTATTACTCTTATTATCGATATAACTGCTATTATTATCCTTATTCTATTGTAACTATCCGTATTAGTCTTGCCTTTATCCTTATAACTGTTATTATTATCCTTATTATTATTATTATTATCGCTATAACTGTTACGATTATTCTTATTCTACTGTTACTATCCGTATTACTCTTACCTTTATCCTTATAACTTTTATTATTATCCTTATTACCATTATTATTATCTCTATAACTGTTATTATTATCTTTATTCTATTATTACTATCCCTATTCCTCTTGTCTTGATTCTTATAAATATTATTATTATCCTTATTACTATTATTATTATCGCTATAACTGTTATTATTAACCTTATTATTATTATTATTATCGATATAACTGTTATTATTATCCTTATTCTATTGTTACTATCCGTATGACTCTTGTCTTTATCCTTATAAATGTTATTATTATCCTTATTATTACTATTATTATCGATATAACTGTTATTATTATCCTTATTCTATTGTTACTATCCGTATTGCTCTTGTCTTTATCCTCATAACTATTATTATTATCCTTATTATTATTATTATTATTATCGGTATAACTATTATTATTATCCTTCTTATTACTCTTATTATCGATATAACTGCTATTATTATCCTTATTCTATTGTAACTATCCGTATTAGTCTTGCCTTTATCCTTATAACTGTTATTATTATCCTTATTATTATTATTATTATCGCTATAACTGTTACGATTATTCTTATTCTACTGTTACTATCCGTATTACTCTTACCTTTATCCTTATAACTTTTATTATTATCCTTATTACCATTATTATTATCTCTATAACTGTTATTATTATCTTTATTCTATTATTACTATCCCTATTCCTCTTGTCTTGATTCTTATAAATATTATTATTATCCTTATTTCTATTATTATTAACTCTATAACTGTTATTATTATCTATATTCTATTATTACTATCCCTATTCCTCTTGTCTTTATCCTTATTACTATTATTATTATCGCTATAAATGTTATTATTATCCTTATTCTATTATTACTATCCCTATTTTTGTCTTGTCTTGATTCTTATAACTATTATTATTATCCTTATTACTATTATTATTATCGCTATAACTGTTATTATTATCATTATTACTCTTATTATTATTCTTATTACTATTATTATTATCCTTATTCTATTGTTACTATTCGTATTACTCTTGTCTTTATCCTTATAACTATTATTATTATCCTTATTATTATTATTATTATTATCGCTATAACTGTTACTATTATGCTTATTCTACTGTTACTATCCGTATTCCTCTTGCCTTTATCCTTATAACTATTATCATTATCGCTATAACTTTTATTATTATTCTTTTTACTAATATTATTATCGTTATAACTGTCATTATTATCCATATTCTGTTGTTACTATCCCTATTACTCTTGCCTTTATCCTTATAACTATTATTACTATCCTTATTCTATTGTTACCATCCGTATTACTCTTGTCTTTATCCTCATAACTATTATTATTATCCTCATTATTATTATTATTATCGGTATAACTATTATTTTTATCCTTATTATTATTATCGCCATAACTGTTATTATTATCCTTATTCTATTGTTACTATCCGTATGACTCTTGTCTTTATCCTTATAAATGGTATTATTATCCTTATTATTACTATTATTATCGATATAACTGTTATTATTATCCTTATTCTATTGTTACTATCCGTATTGCTCTTGTCTTTATCCTCATAACTATTATTATTATCCTTATTATTATTATTATTATTATCGGTATAACTATTATTATTATCCTTCTTATTACTATTATTATCGATATAACTGCTATTATTATCCTTATTCTATTGTAACTATCCGTATTAGTCTTGCCTTTATCCTTATAACTGTTATTATTATCCTTATTATTATTATTATTATCGCTATAACTGTTACGATTATTCTTATTCTACTGTTACTATCCGTATTACTCTTACCTTTATCCTTATAACTTTTATTATTATCCTTATTACCATTATTATTATCTCTATAACTGTTATTATTATCTTTATTCTATTATTACTATCCCTATTCCTCTTGTCTTTATCCTTATTACTATTATTATTAACGCTATAAATGTTATCATTATCATTATTACTGTTATTTTTATTCTTATTCCTATTATTATTATCGCTATAACTGTTATTATTATCCTCAATCTCTTGTGACTATCCCTATTACTCTTGTCTTTATCCTTATAACTGTTATTATTATCCTTATTATTATTATTATTATCGATGTAACTGTTATTATTATACTTACTCTATTGTTACTATCCGTATTACTCTTGCCTTTATCCTTATAACTATTATTACTATCCTTATTCTATTGTTACCATCCGTATTACTCTTGTCTTTATCCTCATAACTATTATTATTATCCTTATTATTATTATTATTATCGGTATAACTATTATTTTTATCCTTATTATTATTATTATCGCCATAACTGTTATTATTATCCTCATTCTATTGTTACTATCCGTATGACTCTTGTCTTTATCCTTATAAATGTTATTATTATCCTTATTCTATTGTTACTCTCCGTATTGCTCTTGTCTTTATCCTCATAACTGTTATTATTATCCTTATTATTATTATTATTATTATCGGTATAACTATTATTATTATCCTTCTTATTACTCTTATTATCGATATAACTGCTATTATTATCCTTATTCTATTATAACTATCCGTATTAGTCTTGCCTTTATCCTTATAACTGTTATTATTATCCTTATTATTATTATTATTATCGCTATAACTGTTACGATTATTCTTATTCTACTGTTACTATCCGTATTACTCTTACCTTTATCCTTATAACTTTTATTATTATCCTTATTACCATTATTATTATCTCTATAACTGTTATTATTATCTTTATTCTATTATTACTATCCCTATTCCTCTTGTCTTTATCCTTATTACTATTATTATTAACGCTATGAATGCTATCATTATCATTATTACTGTTATTTTTATTCTTATTCCTATTATTATTATCGCTATAACTGTTATTATTATCCTCATTCTCTTGTGACTATCCGTATTACTCTTGCCTTTATCCTTATAACTATTATTACTATCCTTATTCTATTGTTACTATTCGTATTACTCTTGTCTTTATCCTTATAACTATTATTATTATCCTTATTATTATTATTATTATCGCTATAACTGTTACTATTATGCTTATTGTACTGTTACTATCCGTATTACTCTTGCCTTTATCCTTATAACTTTTATTATTATCCTTATTTCTATTATTATTCACTCTATAACTGTTATTATTATCTTTATTCTATTATTACTATCCCTATTCCTCTTGTCTTTATCCTTATTACTATTATTATTATCGCTATAAATGTTATTATTATCCTTATTCTATTATTACTATCCCTATTTTTGTCTTGTCTTGATTCTTATAACTATTATTATTATCCTTATTACTATTATTATTATCGCTATAACTGTTATTATTATCATTATTACTCTTATTATTATTCTTATTACTATTATTATTATCCTTATTACTATTATTATTATCCCTATTCCTCTTGTCTTTATCTTTATAACTATTATTATTATCCTTATTATTATTATCGGTATAAATGTTATTATTATCCTTATTCTATTGTTACCATCCGTATTACTCTTGTCTTTATCCTCATAACTATTATTATTATCCTTATTATTATTATTATTATCGGTATAACTATTATTTTTATCCTTATTATTATTATTATTATCGCCATAACTGTTATTGTTATCCTTATTCTATTGTTACTATCCGTATGACTCTTGTCTTTATCCGTAAAATGTTATTATTATCCTTAATATTACTATTATTATCGATATAACTGTTATTATTATCCTTATTCTATTGTTACTATCCGTATTGCTCTTGTCTTTAGCCTCATAACTATTATTATTATCCTTATTATTATTATTATTATTATCGGTATAACTATTATTATTATCCCTCTTATTACTATTATTATCCATATAACTGCTATTATTATCCTTATTCTATTGTAACTATCCGTATTAGTCTTGCCTTTATCCTTATAACTGTTATTATTATCCTTATTATTATTATTATTATCGCTATAACTGTTACGATTATTCTTATTCAACTGTTACTATCCGTATTACTCTTACCTTTATCCTTATAACTTTTATTATTATCCTTATTACCATTATTATTATCTCTATAACTGTTATTATTATCTTTATTCTATTATTACTATCCCTATTCCTCTTGTCTTTATCCTTATTACTATTATTATTAACGCTATGAATGTTATCATTATCATTATTACTGTTATTTTTATTCTTATTCCTATTATTATTATCGCTATAACTGTTATTATTATCCTCATTCTCTTGTGACTATCCCTATTACTCTTGTCTTTATCCTTATAACTGTTATTATTATTCTTATTAATACTATTATTATCGATATAACTGTTATTATTATACTTATTCTATTGTTACTATCCGTATTACTCTTGCCTTTATCCTTATAACTATTATTACTATCCTTATTCTATTGTTACCATCCGTATTACTCTTGTCTTTATCCTTATAAATGTTATTATTATCCTTATTCCATTGTTACTCTCCGTATTGCTCTTGTCTTTATCCTCATAACTATTATTATTATCCTTATTATTGTTATTATTATCGGTATAACTATTATTTTTATCCTTATTATTATTATTATTATCGCCATAACTGTTATTATTATCCTTATTATTACTATTATTATCGATATAACTGTTATTATTATCCTTATTCTATTGTTACTATCCGTATTGCTCTTGTCTTTATCCTTATAACTATTATTACTATCTTTATTCTATTATTACTATCCCTATTCCTCTTGTCTTTATCCTTATTACTATTATTATTAACGCTATAAATGTTATCATTATCATTATTACTGTTATTTTTATTCTTATTCCTATTATTATTATCGCTATAACTGTTATTATTATCCTCATTCTCTTGTGACTATCCCTATTACTCTTGTCTTTATCCTTATAACTGTTATTATTATCCTTATTATTATTATTATTATCGATGTAACTGTTATTATTATACTTACTCTATTGTTACTATCCGTATTACTCTTGCCTTTATCCTTATAACTATTATTACTATCCTTATTCTATTGTTACCATCCGTATTACTCTTGTCTTTATCCTCATAACTATTATTATTATCCTTATTATTATTATTATTATCGGTATAACTATTATTTTTATCCTTATTATTATTATTATCGCCATAACTGTTATTATTATCCTTATTCTATTGTTACTATCCGTATGACTCTTGTCTTTATCCTTATAAATGTTATTATTATCCTTATTCTATTGTTACTCTCCGTATTGCTCTTGTCTTTATCCTCATAACTATTATTATTATCCTTATTATTATTATTATTATCGCTATAACTGTTACTATTATGCTTATTGTACTGTTACTATCCGTATTACTCTTGCCTTTATCCTTATAACTTTTATTATTATCCTTATTTCTATTATTATTAAATCTATAACTGTTATTATTATCTTTATTCTATTATTACTATCCCTATTCCTCTTGTCTTTATCCTTATTACTATTATTATTATCGCTATAAATGTTATTATTATCCTTATTCTATTATTACTATCCCTATTTTTGTCTTGTCTTGATTCTTATAACTATTATTATTATCCTTATTACTATTATTATTATCGCTATAACTGTTATTATTATCATTATTACTCTTATTATTATTCTTATTACTATTATTATTATCCTTATTACTATTATTATTATCCCTATTCCTCTTGTCTATATCTTTATAACTATTATTATTATCCTTATTATTATTATCGATATAACTGTTATTATTATACTTATTCTATTGTTACTATCCGTATTACTCTTGCCTTTATCCTTATAACTATTATTACTATCCTTATTCTATTGTTACCATCCGTATTACTCTTGTCTTTATCCTTATAACTATTATTATTATCCTTATTATTATTATTATTATCGCTATAACTGTTACTCTTATGCTTATTCTACTGTTACTATCCGTATTACTCTTGCCTTTATCCTCATAACTTTTATTATTATCCTTATTTCCATTGTTATTAACTCTATAACTGTTATTATTATCCTTATTCTATTGTTACTATCCGTATTACTCTTGTCTTTATCCTCATAACTATTATTATTATCCTTATTATTATTATTATTATCGCCATAACTGTTATTATTATCCTTATTATTATTATTATTATCGATATAACTGTTATTATTATCCTTATTCTATTGTTACTATCCGTATTACTCTTGCCTTTATCTTTATAACTATTATTACTATCCTTATTCTATTGTTACTATTCGTATTACTCTTGTCTTTATCCTTATAACTATTATTATTATCCTTATTATTATTATTATTATTATCGCTATAACTGTTACTATTATGCTTATTCTACTGTTACTATCCGTATTCCTCTTGCCTTTATCCTTATAACTATTATCATTATCGCTATAACTTTTATTATTATTCTTTTTACTAATATTATTATCGTTATAACTGTCATTATTATCCATATTCTGTTGTTACTATCCCTATTACTCTTGTCTTTATCCTTATAACTATTATTATTATCCTTATTACTATTATTATTATCGCTATAACTGTTATTATTATCCTTATTATTATTATTATTATCGATATAACTGTTATTATTATCCTTATTCTATTGTTACTATCCGTATTACTCTTGTCTTTATCCTCATAACTATTATTATTATCCTCATTATTATTATTATTATCGGTATAACTATTATTTTTATCCTTATTATTATTATCGCCATAACTGTTATTATTATCCTTATTCTATTGTTACTATCCGTATGACTCTTGTCTTTATCCTCATAACTATTATTATTATCCTTATTATTATTATTATTATTATCGGTATAACTATTATTATTATCCTTCTTATTACTCTTATTATCGATATAACTGCTATTATTATCCTTATTCTATTGTAACTATCCGTATTAGTCTTGCCTTTATCCTTATAACTGTTATTATTATCCTTATTATTATTATTATTATCGCTATAACTGTTACGATTATTCTTATTCTACTGTTACTATCCGTATTACTCTTACCTTTATCCTTATAACTTTTATTATTATCCTTATTACCATTATTATTATCTCTATAACTGTTATTATTATCTTTATTCTATTATTACTATCCCTATTCCTCTTGTCTTGATTCTTATAAATATTATTATTATCCTTATTACTATTATTATTATCGCTATAACTGTTATTATTAACCTTATTATTATTATTATTATCGATATAACTGTTATTATTATCCTTATTCTATTGTTACTATCCGTATGACTCTTGTCTTTATCCTTATAAATGTTATTATTATCCTTATTATTACTATTATTATCGATATAACTGTTATTATTATCCTTATTCTATTGTTACTATCCGTATTGCTCTTGTCTTTATCCTCATAACTATTATTATTATCCTTATTATTATTATTATTATTATCGGTATAACTATTATTATTATCCTTCTTATTACTCTTATTATCGATATAACTGCTATTATTATCCTTATTCTATTGTAACTATCCGTATTAGTCTTGCCTTTATCCTTATAAATGTTATTATTATCCTTATTATTATTATTATTATCGCTATAACTGTTACGATTATTCTTATTCTACTGTTACTATCCGTATTACTCTTACCTTTATCCTTATAACTTTTATTATTATCCTTATTACCATTATTATTATCTCTATAACTGTTATTATTATCTTTATTCTATTATTACTATCCCTATTCCTCTTGTCTTTATCCTTATTACTATTATTATTATCGCTATAAATGTTATTATTATCCTTATTCTATTATTACTATCCCTATTTTTGTCTTGTCTTGATTCTTATAACTATTATTATTATCCTTATTACTATTATTATTATCGCTATAACTGTTATTATTATCATTATTACTCTTATTATTATTCTTATTACTATTATTATTATCCTTATTACTATTATTATTATCCCTATTCCTCTTGTCTATATCTTTATAACTATTATTATTATCCTTATTATTATTATCGATATAACTGTTATTATTATACTTATTCTATTGTTACTATCCGTATTACTCTTGCCTTTATCCTTATAACTATTATTACTATCCTTATTCTATTGTTACCATCCGTATTACTCTTGTCTTTATCCTTATAACTATTATTATTATCCTTATTATTATTATTATTATCGCTATAACTGTTACTCTTATGCTTATTCTACTGTTACTATCCGTATTACTCTTGCCTTTATCCTCATAACTTTTATTATTATCCTTATTTCCATTGTTATTAACTCTATAACTGTTATTATTATCCTTATTCTATTGTTACTATCCGTATTACTCTTGTCTTTATCCTCATAACTATTATTATTATCCTTATTATTATTATTATTATCGCCATAACTGTTATTATTATCCTTATTATTATTATTATTATCGATATAACTGTTATTATTATCCTTATTCTATTGTTACTATCCGTATTACTCTTGCCTTTATCTTTATAACTATTATTACTATCCTTATTCTATTGTTACTATTCGTATTACTCTTGTCTTTATCCTTATAACTATTATTATTATCCTTATTATTATTATTATTATTATCGCTATAACTGTTACTATTATGCTTATTCTACTGTTACTATCCGTATTCCTCTTGCCTTTATCCTTATAACTATTATCATTATCGCTATAACTTTTATTATTATTCTTTTTACTAATATTATTATCGTTATAACTGTCATTATTATCCATATTCTGTTGTTACTATCCCTATTACTCTTGTCTTTATCCTTATAACTATTATTATTATCCTTATTACTATTATTATTATCGCTATAACTGTTATTATTATCCTTATTATTATTATTATTATCGATATAACTGTTATTATTATCCTTATTCTATTGTTACTATCCGTATTACTCTTGTCTTTATCCTCATAACTATTATTATTATCCTCATTATTATTATTATTATCGGTATAACTATTATTTTTATCCTTATTATTATTATCGCCATAACTGTTATTATTATCCTTATTCTATTGTTACTATCCGTATGACTCTTGTCTTTATCCTCATAACTATTATTATTATCCTTATTATTATTATTATTATTATCGGTATAACTATTATTATTATCCTTCTTATTACTCTTATTATCGATATAACTGCTATTATTATCCTTATTCTATTGTAACTATCCGTATTAGTCTTGCCTTTATCCTTATAACTGTTATTATTATCCTTATTATTATTATTATTATCGCTATAACTGTTACGATTATTCTTATTCTACTGTTACTATCCGTATTACTCTTACCTTTATCCTTATAACTTTTATTATTATCCTTATTACCATTATTATTATCTCTATAACTGTTATTATTATCTTTATTCTATTATTACTATCCCTATTCCTCTTGTCTTGATTCTTATAAATATTATTATTATCCTTATTACTATTATTATTATCGCTATAACTGTTATTATTAACCTTATTATTATTATTATTATCGATATAACTGTTATTATTATCCTTATTCTATTGTTACTATCCGTATGACTCTTGTCTTTATCCTTATAAATGTTATTATTATCCTTATTATTACTATTATTATCGATATAACTGTTATTATTATCCTTATTCTATTGTTACTATCCGTATTGCTCTTGTCTTTATCCTCATAACTATTATTATTATCCTTATTATTATTATTATTATTATCGGTATAACTATTATTATTATCCTTCTTATTACTCTTATTATCGATATAACTGCTATTATTATCCTTATTCTATTGTAACTATCCGTATTAGTCTTGCCTTTATCCTTATAAATGTTATTATTATCCTTATTATTATTATTATTATCGCTATAACTGTTACGATTATTCTTATTCTACTGTTACTATCCGTATTACTCTTACCTTTATCCTTATAACTTTTATTATTATCCTTATTACCATTATTATTATCTCTATAACTGTTATTATTATCTTTATTCTATTATTACTATCCCTATTCCTCTTGTCTTGATTCTTATAAATATTATTATTATCCTTATTACTATTATTATTATCGCTATAACTGTTATTATTAACCTTATTATTATTATTATTATCGATATAACTGTTATTATTATCCTTATTCTATTGTTACTATCCGTATTACTCTTGCCTTTATCCTTATAACTATTATTACTATCATTATTCTATTGTTACTATTCGTATTACTCTTGTCTTTATCCTTATAACTATTATTATTATCCTTGTTATTATTATTATTATTATCGCTATAACTGTTACTATTATGCTTATTCTACTGTTACTATCCGTATTACTCTTGCCTTTATCCTTATAACTTTTATTATTATCCTTATTTCTATTATTATTAACTCTATAACTGTTATTATTATCTATATTCTATTATTACTATCCCTATTCCTCTTGTCTTTATCCTTATTACTATTATTATTATCGCTATAAATGTTATTATTATCCTTATTCTATTATTACTATCCCTATTTTTGTCTTGTCTTGATTCTTATAACTATTATTATTATCCTTATTACTATTATTATTATCGCTATAACTGTTATTATTATCATTATTACTCTTATTATTATTCTTATTACTATTATTATTATCCTTATTCTATTGTTACTATTCGTATTACTCTTGTCTTTATCCTTATAACTATTATTATTATCCTTATTATTATTATTATTATTATTATCGCTATAACTGTTACTATTATGCTTATTCTACTGTTACTATCCGTATTCCTCTTGCCTTTATCCTTATAACTATTATCATTATCGCTATAACTTTTATTATTATTCTTTTTACTAATATTATTATCGTTATAACTGTCATTATTATCCATATTCTGTTGTTACTATCCCTATTACTCTTGCCTTTATCCTTATAACTATTATTACTATCCTTATTCTATTGTTACCATCCGTATTACTCTTGTCTTTATCCTCATAACTATTATTATTATCCTCATTATTATTATTATTATCGGTATAACTATTATTTTTATCCTTATTATTATTATCGCCATAACTGTTATTATTATCCTTATTCTATTGTTACTATCCGTATGACTCTTGTCTTTATCCTTATAAATGGTATTATTATCCTTATTATTACTATTATTATCGATATAACTGTTATTATTATCCTTATTCTATTGTTACTATCCGTATTGCTCTTGTCTTTATCCTCATAACTATTATTATTATCCTTATTATTATTATTATTATTATCGGTATAACTATTATTATTATCCTTCTTATTACTATTATTATCGATATAACTGCTATTATTATCCTTATTCTATTGTAACTATCCGTATTAGTCTTGCCTTTATCCTTATAACTGTTATTATTATCCTTATTATTATTATTATTATCGCTATAACTGTTACGATTATTCTTATTCTACTGTTACTATCCGTATTACTCTTACCTTTATCCTTATAACTTTTATTATTATCCTTATTACCATTATTATTATCTCTATAACTGTTATTATTATCTTTATTCTATTATTACTATCCCTATTCCTCTTGTCTTTATCCTTATTACTATTATTATTAACGCTATAAATGTTATCATTATCATTATTACTGTTATTTTTATTCTTATTCCTATTATTATTATCGCTATAACTGTTATTATTATCCTCAATCTCTTGTGACTATCCCTATTACTCTTGTCTTTATCCTTATAACTGTTATTATTATCCTTATTATTATTATTATTATCGATGTAACTGTTATTATTATACTTACTCTATTGTTACTATCCGTATTACTCTTGCCTTTATCCTTATAACTATTATTACTATCCTTATTCTATTGTTACCATCCGTATTACTCTTGTCTTTATCCTCATAACTATTATTATTATCGTTATTATTATTATTATTATCGGTATAACTATTATTTTTATCCTTATTATTATTATTATCGCCATAACTGTTATTATTATCCTCATTCTATTGTTACTATCCGTATGACTCTTGTCTTTATCCTTATAAATGTTATTATTATCCTTATTCTATTGTTACTCTCCGTATTGCTCTTGTCTTTATCCTCATAACTGTTATTATTATCCTTATTATTATTATTATTATTATCGGTATAACTATTATTATTATCCTTCTTATTACTCTTATTATCGATATAACTGCTATTATTATCCTTATTCTATTATAACTATCCGTATTAGTCTTGCCTTTATCCTTATAACTGTTATTATTATCCTTATTATTATTATTATTATCGCTATAACTGTTACGATTATTCTTATTCTACTGTTACTATCCGTATTACTCTTACCTTTATCCTTATAACTTTTATTATTATCCTTATTACCATTATTATTATCTCTATAACTGTTATTATTATCTTTATTCTATTATTACTATCCCTATTCCTCTTGTCTTTATCCTTATTACTATTATTATTAACGCTATGAATGCTATCATTATCATTATTACTGTTATTTTTATTCTTATTCCTATTATTATTATCGCTATAACTGTTATTATTATCCTCATTCTCTTGTGACTATCCCTATTACTCTTGTCTTTATCCTTATAACTGTTATTATTATTCTTATTAATACTATTATTATCGATATAACTGTTATTATTATACTTATTCTATTGTTACTATCCGTATTACTCTTGCCTTTATCCTTATAACTATTATTACTATCCTTATTCTATTGTTACCATCCGTATTACTCTTGTCTTTATCCTTATAAATGTTATTATTATCCTTATTCCATTGTTACTCTCCGTATTGCTCTTGTCTTTATCCTCATAACTATTATTATTATCCTTATTATTGTTATTATTATCGGTATAACTATTATTTTTATCCTTATTATTATTATTATTATCGCCATAACTGTTATTATTATCCTTATTATTACTATTATTATCGATATAACTGTTATTATTATCCTTATTCTATTGTTACTATCCGTATTGCTCTTGTCTTTATCCTTATAACTATTATTACTATCTTTATTCTATTATTACTATCCCTATTCCTCTTGTCTTTATCCTTATTACTATTATTATTAACGCTATAAATGTTATCATTATCATTATTACTGTTATTTTTATTCTTATTCCTATTATTATTATCGCTATAACTGTTATTATTATCCTCATTCTCTTGTGACTATCCCTATTACTCTTGTCTTTATCCTTATAACTGTTATTATTATCCTTATTATTATTATTATTATCGATGTAACTGTTATTATTATACTTACTCTATTGTTACTATCCGTATTACTCTTGCCTTTATCCTTATAACTATTATTACTATCCTTATTCTATTGTTACCATCCGTATTACTCTTGTCTTTATCCTCATAACTATTATTATTATCCTTATTATTATTATTATTATCGGTATAACTATTATTTTTATCCTTATTATTATTATTATCGCCATAACTGTTATTATTATCCTTATTCTATTGTTACTATCCGTATGACTCTTGTCTTTATCCTTATAAATGTTATTATTATCCTTATTCTATTGTTACTCTCCGTATTGCTCTTGTCTTTATCCTCATAACTATTATTATTATCCTTATTATTATTATTATTATCGCTATAACTGTTACTATTATGCTTATTGTACTGTTACTATCCGTATTACTCTTGCCTTTATCCTTATAACTTTTATTATTATCCTTATTTCTATTATTATTAACTCTATAACTGTTATTATTATCTTTATTCTATTATTACTATCCCTATTCCTCTTGTCTTTATCCTTATTACTATTATTATTATCGCTATAAATGTTATTATTATCCTTATTCTATTATTACTATCCCTATTTTTGTCTTGTCTTGATTCTTATAACTATTATTATTATCCTTATTACTATTATTATTATCGCTATAACTGTTATTATTATCATTATTACTCTTATTATTATTCTTATTACTATTATTATTATCCTTATTACTATTATTATTATCCCTATTCCTCTTGTCTATATCTTTATAACTATTATTATTATCCTTATTATTATTATCGGTATAACTGTTATTATTATCCTTATTCTATTGTTACTATCCGTATTACTCTTGCCTTTATCCTTATAACTATTATTACTATCCTTATTCTATTGTTACCATCCGTATTACTCTTGTCTTTATCCTCATAACTATTATTATTATCCTTATTATTATTATTATTATCGGTATAACTATTATTTTTATCCTTATTACCATTATTATTATCTCTATAACTGTTATTATTATCTTTATTCTATTATTATTATCCCTATTCCTCTTGTCTTTATCCGTATTACTATTATTATTAACGCTATGAATGTTATCATTATCATTATTACTGTTATTTTTATTCTTATTCCTATTATTATTATCGCTATAACTGTTATTATTATCCTCATTCTCTTGTGACTATCCCTATTACTCTTGTCTTTATCCTTATAACTGTTATTATTATTCTTATTAATACTATTATTATTGATATAACTGTTATTATTATACTTACTCTATTGTTACTATCCGTATTACTCTTGCCTTTATCCTTATAACTATTATTACTATCCTTATTCTATTGTTACCATCCGTATTACTCTTGTCTTTATCCTCATAACTATTATTATTATCCTTATTATTATTATTATTATCGGTATAACTATTATTTTTATCCTTATTATTATTATTATCGCCATAACTGTTATTATTATCCTTATTCTATTGTTACTATCCGTATGACTCTTGTCTTTATCCTTATAAATGTTATTATTATCCTTATTCTATTGTTACTCTCCGTATTGCTCTTGTCTTTATCCTCATAACTATTATTATTATCCTTATTATTATTATTATTATCGCTATAACTGTTACTATTATGCTTATTGTACTGTTACTATCCGTATTACTCTTGCCTTTATCCTTATAACTTTTATTATTATCCTTATTTCTATTATTATTAACTCTATAACTGTTATTATTATCTTTATTCTATTATTACTATCCCTATTCCTCTTGTCTTTATCCTTATTACTATTATTATTATCGCTATAAATGTTATTATTATCCTTATTCTATTATTACTATCCCTATTTTTGTCTTGTCTTGATTCTTATAACTATTATTATTATCCTTATTACTATTATTATTATCGCTATAACTGTTATTATTATCATTATTACTCTTATTATTATTCTTATTACTATTATTATTATCCTTATTACTATTATTATTATCCCTATTCCTCTTGTCTATATCTTTATAACTATTATTATTATCCTTATTATTATTATCGGTATAACTGTTATTATTATCCTTATTCTATTGTTACTATCCGTATTACTCTTGCCTTTATCCTTATAACTATTATTACTATCCTTATTCTATTGTTACCATCCGTATTACTCTTGTCTTTATCCTCATAACTATTATTATTATCCTTATTATTATTATTATTATCGGTATAACTATTATTTTTATCCTTATTACCATTATTATTATCTCTATAACTGTTATTATTATCTTTATTCTATTATTATTATCCCTATTCCTCTTGTCTTTATCCGTATTACTATTATTATTAACGCTATGAATGTTATCATTATCATTATTACTGTTATTTTTATTCTTATTCCTATTATTATTATCGCTATAACTGTTATTATTATCCTCATTCTCTTGTGACTATCCCTATTACTCTTGTCTTTATCCTTATAACTGTTATTATTATTCTTATTAATACTATTATTATCGATATAACTGTTATTATTATACTTATTCTATTGTTACTATCCGTATTACTCTTGCCTTTATCCTTATAACTATTATTACTATCCTTATTCTATTGTTACCATCCGTATTACTCTTGTCTTTATCCTCATAACTATTATTATTATCCTTATTATTATTATTATTATTATCGCTATAACTGTTACTATTATGCTTATTCTACTGTTACTATCCGTATTCCTCTTGCCTTTATCCTTATAACTATTATCATTATCGCTATAACTTTTATTATTATGCTTTTTACTAATATTATTATCGTTATAACTGTCATTATTATCCATATTCTGTTGTTACTATCCCTATTACTCTTGTCTTTATCGTTATAACTATTATTATTATCCTTATTACTATTATTATTATCGCTATAACTGTTATTATTATCCTTATTATTATTATTATTATCGATATAACTGTTATTATTATCCTTATTCTATTGTTACTATCCGTATTACTCTTGCCTTTATCCTTATAACTATTATTACTATCCTTATTCTACTGTTACCATCCGTATTACTCTTGTCTTTATCCTCATAACTATTATTAGTATCCTTATTATTATTATTATTATCGCTATAACTGTTACGATTATTCTTATTCTACTGTTACTATCCGTATTACTCTTACCTTTATCCTTATAACTTTTATTATTATCCTTATTACCATTATTATTATCTCTATAACTGTTATTATTATCTTTATTCTATTATTACTATCCCTATTCCTCTTGTCTTTATCCTTATTACTATTATTATTAACGCTATAAATGTTATCATTATCATTATTACTGTTATTTTTATTCTTATTCCTATTATTATTATCGCTATAACTGTTATTATTATCCTCATTCTCTTGTGACTATCCCTATTACTCTTGTCTTTATCCTTATAACTGTTATTATTATCCTTATTATTATTATTATTATCGATGTAACTGTTATTATTATACTTACTCTATTGTTACTATCCGTATTACTCTTGCCTTTATCCTTATAACTATTATTACTATCCTTATTCTATTGTTACCATCCGTATTACTCTTGTCTTTATCCTCATAACTATTATTATTATCCTTATTATTATTATTATTATCGGTATAACTATTATTTTTATCCTTATTATTATTATTATCGCCATAACTGTTATTATTATCCTTATTCTATTGTTACTATCCGTATGACTCTTGTCTTTATCCTTATAAATGTTATTATTATCCTTATTCTATTGTTACTCTCCGTATTGCTCTTGTCTTTATCCTCATAACTATTATTATTATCCTTATTATTATTATTATTATCGCTATAACTGTTACTATTATGCTTATTGTACTGTTACTATCCGTATTACTCTTGCCTTTATCCTTATAACTTTTATTATTATCCTTATTTCTATTATTATTAACTCTATAACTGTTATTATTATCTTTATTCTATTATTACTATCCCTATTCCTCTTGTCTTTATCCTTATTACTATTATTATTATCGCTATAAATGTTATTATTATCCTTATTCTATTGTTACTATCCGTATTACTCTTGCCTTTATCCTTATAACTATTATTACTATCCTTATTCTATTGTTACCATCCGTATTACTCTTGTCTTTATCCTCATAACTATTATTATTATCCTTATTATTATTATTATTATCGGTATAACTATTATTTTTATCCTTATTACCATTATTATTATCTCTATAACTGTTATTATTATCTTTATTCTATTATTATTATCCCTATTCCTCTTGTCTTTATCCGTATTACTATTATTATTAACGCTATGAATGTTATCATTATCATTATTACTGTTATTTTTATTCTTATTCCTATTATTATTATCGCTATAACTGTTATTATTATCCTCATTCTCTTGTGACTATCCCTATTACTCTTGTCTTTATCCTTATAACTGTTATTATTATTCTTATTAATACTATTATTATCGATATAACTGTTATTATTATACTTATTCTATTGTTACTATCCGTATTACTCTTGCCTTTATCCTTATAACTATTATTACTATCCTTATTCTATTGTTACCATCCGTATTACTCTTGTCTTTATCCTCATAACTATTATTATTATCCTTATTATTATTATTATTATTATCGCTATAACTGTTACTATTATGCTTATTCTACTGTTACTATCCGTATTCCTCTTGCCTTTATCCTTATAACTATTATCATTATCGCTATAACTTTTATTATTATGCTTTTTACTAATATTATTATCGTTATAACTGTCATTATTATCCATATTCTGTTGTTACTATCCCTATTACTCTTGTCTTTATCCTTATAACTATTATTATTATCCTTATTATTATTATTATTATCGGTATAACTATTATTTTTATCCTTATTATTATTATTATTATCGCCATAACTGTTATTATTATCCTTATTATTATTATTATTATCGATATAACTGTTATTATTATCCTTATTCTATTGTCACTATCCGTATTACTCTTGCCTTTATCTTTATAACTATTATTACTATCCTTATTTTATTGTTACTATTCGTATTAGTCTTGTCTTTATCCTTATAACTATTATTATTATCCTTATTATTATTATTATTATCGCTATAACTGTTACTATTATGCTTATTCTACTGTTACTATCCGTATTCCTCTTGCCTTTATCCTTATAACTATTATCATTATCGCTATAACTTTTATTATTATTCTTTTTACTAATATTATTATCGTTATAACTGTCATTATTATCCATATTCTGTTGTTACTATCCGTATTACTCTTGCCTTTATCCTTATAACTATTATTACTATCCTTATTCTATTGTTACTATCCGTATTACTCTTGCCTTTATCCTTATAACTATTATTATTATCCTTATTCTATTGTTACTATCCGTATTACTTCCTGTCTTTATCCTCATAACTATTATTATTATCCTTATTATTATTATTATTATCGGTATAACTATTATTTTTATCCTTATTATTATTATTATTATCGCCATAAGTGTTATTATTATCCTTATTCTATTGTTACTATCCGTATTACTCTTGCCTTTATCCTTATAACTATTATTATTATCCTTATTCTATTGTTACTATCCGTATTACTCTTGTCTTTATCCTCATAACTATTATTATTATCCTTATTATTATTATTATTATCGGTATAACTATTATTTTTATCCTTATTATTATTATTATTGTCGCCATAACTGTTATTATTATCCTTATTATTATTATTATTATCGATATAACTGTAATTATTATCCGTATTCTATTGTTACTATCCGTATTACTCTTCTCTTTATCCTTATAACTATTATTATTATCCTTATTACCATTATTATTATCTCTATAACTGTTATTATTATCTTTATTCTATTATTACTATCCCTATTCCTCTTGTCTTTATCCTTATTACTATTATTATTATCGCTATAAATGTTATTATTATCCTTATTCTATTATTACTATCCCTATTCCTCTTGTCTTGATTCGTATAACTATTATTATTATCCTTCTTATTACTATTATTATCGATATAACTGTTATTATTATCCTTATTCTATTGTTACTATCCGTATTACTCTTGCCTTTATCCTTATAACTATTATTATTATCGCTATAACTGTTATTATTATCCTTATTCTATTGTTACTATCCGTATGACTCTTGTCTTTATCCTTATAACTGTTATTATTATCCTTATTATTACTATTATTATCGATATAACTGTTATTATTATCCTTATTCTATTGTTACTATCCGTATTCCTCTGGTCTTTATCCTTATAACTATTATTATTATCCTTATTACTATTATTATTATCGCTATAACTGTTATTATTATCCTTATTATTATTATTATTATCGATATAACTGTTATTATTATCCTTATTTTATTGTTACTATCCGTATTACTCTTGCCTTTATCCTTATAACTATTATTACTATCCTTATTCTATTGTCACTATCCGTATTACTCTTGTCTTTATCCTCATAACTATTATTATTATCCTTATTATTATTATTATTATCGGTATAACTATTATTTTTATCCTTATTATTATTATTATTATCCTTATTCTATTGTTACTATCCGTATTACTCTTGTCTTTATCGTTATAACTATTATTATTATCCTTATTATTATTATTATTATCGCTATAGCTGTTATTATTATCCTTATTCTATTGTTACTATCCGTATTACTCTTGTCTTTATCCTCATAACTATTATTATTTTCCTTATTATTATTATTATTAGCGGTATAACTGTTACTATTATTCTTATTCTACTGTTACTATCCGTATTACTCTTGCCTTTATCCTTATAACTTTTATTATTATCCTTATTACCATTATTATTATCTCTATAACTGTTATTATTATCTTTATTCTATTATTACTATCCCTATTCCTCTTGTCTTTATCCTTATTACTATTATTATTATCGCTATAAATGTTATTATTATCCTTATTCTATTATTACTATCCCTATTCCTCTTGTCTTGATTCGTATAACTACTATTATTATCCTTCTTATTACTATTATTATCGATATAACTGTTATTATTATCCTTATTCTATTATTACTATCCCTATTCCTCTTGTCTTGATTCGTATAACTATTATTATTATCCTTCTTATTACTATTATTATCGATATAACTGTTATTATTATCCTTATTCTATTGTTACTATCCGTATTACTCTTGTCTTTATCCTTATAACTATTATTATTATCCTTATTACCATTATTATTATCTCTATAACTGTTATTATTATCTTTATTCTATTATTACTATCCCTATTCCTCTTGTCTTTATCCTTATTACTATTATTATTATCGCTATAAATGTTATCATTATCATTATTACTGTTATTTTTACTCTTATTGCTATTATTATTATCGCTACAACTGTTATTATTATCCTTATTATTATTATTATTATCGATATAACTGTTATTATTATCCTTATTCTATTGTTACTATCCGTATTCCTCTAGTCTTTATCCTAATAACTTTTATTATTCTCCTTATTATTATTATTATTATATTGCTATAACTGTTATTATTATCCTTATTCTATTGTTACTATCCGTATTACTCTTGCCTTTATCCTTATAACTATTATTACTATCCTTATTCTATTGTTACTATCCGTATTACTCTTGCCTTTATCCTTATAACTATTATTATTATCCTTATTCTATTGTTACTATCCGTATTACTCTTGTCTTTATCCTCATAACTATTATTATTATCCTTATTATTATTATTATCGGTATAACTATTATTTTTATCCTTATTATTATTATTATTGTCGCCATAACTGTTATTATTATCCTTATTATTATTATTATTATCGATATAACTGTAATTATTATCGTTATTCTGTTGTTACTATCCGTATTCCTCTGGTCTTTATCCTTATAACTATTATTATTATCCTTATTACTATTATTATTATCGCTATAAATGTTATCATTATCATTATTACTGTTATTTTTACTCTTATTGCTATTATTATTATCGCTTTAACTGTTATTATTATCCTTATTATTATTATTATTATCGATATAACTGTTATTATTATCCTTATTCTATTGTTACTATCCGTATTACTCTTGCCTTTATCCTTATAACTATTATTACTATCCTTATTCTATTGTTACTATTCGTATTACTCTTGTCTTTATCCTTATAACTTTTATTATTATCCTTATTACCATTACTATTATCTCTATAACTGTTATTATTATCTTTATTCTATTATTACTATCCCTATTCCTCTTGTCTTGATCCTTATTACTATTATTATTATCGCTAAAAATGTTATTATTATCCTTATTCTATTATTACTATCCCTATTCCTCTTGTCTTGATTCTTATAACTATTATTATTATCCTTCTTATTACTATTATTATCGATATAACTGTTTTTATTATCCTTATTCTATTGTTACTATCCGTATTACTCTTGCCTTTATCCTTATAAGTATTATTACTATCTTTATTCTATTGTTACTATCCGTATTACTCTTGCCTTTATCCTTATAACTATTATTACTATCCTTATTCTATTGTCACTATCCGTATTACTCTTGTCTTTATCCTTATAACTATTATTATTATCCTTATTATTATTATTATTATCGCTATAACTGTTACGATTATTCTTATTCTACTGTTACTATCCGTATTACTCTTGCCTTTATCCTTATAACTTTTATTATTATCCTTATTACCATTATTATTATCTCTATAACTGTTATTATTATCTTTATTCTATTATTACTATCCCTATTCCTCTTGTCTTTATCCTTATTACTATTATTATTATCGCTATAAATGTTATTATTATCCTTATTCTATTATTACTATCCCTATTCCTCTTGTCTTGATTCGTATAACTATTATTATTATCCTTCTTATTACTATTATTATCGATATAACTGTTATTATTATCCTTATTCTATTGTTACTATCCGTATTACTCTTGCCTTTATCCTTATAACTATTATTATTATCCTTGTTATTATTATTATTATCGCTATAACTGTTACTATTATTCTTATTCTATTGTTACTATCCGTATTCCTCTTGCCTTTATCCTTATAACTATTATTATTATCGCTATAACTGTTATTATTATCCTTATTCTATTGTTACTATCCGTATGACTCTTGTCTTTATCCTTATAACTGTTATTATTATCCTTATTATTACTATTATTATCGATATAACTGTTATTATTATCCTTATTCTATTGTTACTATCCGTATTACTCTTGCCTTTATCCTTATAACTATTATTACTATCTTTATTCTATTGTTACTATCCGTATTACTCTTGCCTTTATCCTTATAACTATTATTACTATCTTTATTCTATTGTTACTATCCGTATTACTCTTGCCTTTATCCTTATAACTATTATTACTATCCTTATTCTATTGTCACTATCCGTATTACTCTTGTCTTTATCCTCATATTTATTATTATTATCCTTATTATTATTATTATTATCGGTATAACTATTATTTTTATCCTTATTATTATTATTATTATATTACTATAACTGTTATTATTATCCTTATTCTATTGTTACTATCCGTATTACTCTTGCCTTTATCCTTATAACTATTATTATTATCCTTATTCTATTGTTACTATCCGTATTACTCCTGTCTTTATCCTCATAACTATTATTATTATCCTTATTATTATTATTATTATCGGTATAACTATTATTTTTATCCTTATTATTATTATTATTGTCGCCATAACTGTTATTATTATCCTTATTATTATTATTATTATCGATATAACTGTTATTATTATCCTTATTTTATTGTTACTATCCGTATTACTCTTGCCTTTATCCTTATAACTATTATTACTATCTTTATTCTATTGTTACTATCCGTATTACTCTTGCCTTTATCCTTATAACTATTATTATTATCCTTATTCCATTGTTACTATCCGTATTACTCCTGTCTTTATCCTCATAACTATTATTATTATCCTTATTATTATTATTATTATCGGTATAACTATTATTTTTTATCCTTATTATTATTATTATTGTCGCCATAACTGTTATTATTATCCTTATTACCATTATTATTATCTCTATAACTGTTATTATTATCTTTATTCTATTATTACTATCCCTATTCCTCTTGTCTTGATTCGTATAACTATTATTATTATCCTTCTTATTACTATTATTATCGATATAACTGTAATTATTATCGTTATTCTATTGTTACTATCCGTATTCCTCTGGTCTTTATCCTAATAACTTTTATTATTATCCTTATTATTATTATTATTATATTGCTATAACTGTTATTATTATCCTTATTCTATTGTTACTATCCGTATTCCTCTTGCCTTTATCCTTATAACTATTATTATTATCGCTATAACTGTTATTATTATCCTTATTACTATTATTATTATCGTTATAACTGTTATTATTATCCTTATTCTATTGTTACTATCCGTATTACTCTTGCCTTTATCCTTATAACTATTATTACTATCCTTATTCTATTGTTACTATCCGTATTCCTCTGATCTTTATCCGAATAACTTTTATTATTATCCTTATTATTATTATTATTATTATATTGCTATAACTGTTATTATTATCCATATTCTATTGTTACTATCCGTATTACTCTTGCCTTTATCATTATAACTATTATTATTATCTTTATTCTATTATTACTATCCCTATTCCTCTTGTCTTTATCCTTATTACTATTATTATTATCGCTATAACTGTTATTATTATCCTCATTCTCTTGTGACTATCCCTATTACTCTTGTCTTTATCCTTATAACTGTTATTATTATCCTTATTATTACTATTATTATCGATATAACTGTTATTATTATCCTTATTCTGTTGTTACTATGCGTATTATTCTTGCCTTTATCCTTATAACTATTATTACTATCCTTATTCTATTGTTACTATCCGTATTACTCTTGTCTTTATCCTCATAACTATTATTATTATCCTTATTATTATTATTATTATTATCGGTATAACTATTATTTTTATCCTTATTATTATTATTATTATCGCCATAGCTGTAATTATTATCCTTATTCTATTGTTACTATCGGTATTACTCTTGTCTTTATCGTTATAACTATTATTATTATCCTTATTATTATTATTATTATCGCTATAACTGTTACTATTATTCTTATTCTACTGTTACTATCCGTATTACTCTTGCCTTTATCCTTATAACTTTTATTATTATCCTTATTACCATTATTATTATCTCTATAACTGTTACTATTATCCTTATTCTATTATTACTATCCCTATTCCTCTTGTCTTGATTCGTATAACTACTATTATTATCCTTCTTATTACTATTATTATCGATATAACTGTTTTTATTATCCTTATTCTATTGTTACTATCCGTATTACTCTTGCCTTTATCCTTATAAGTATTATTACTATCTTTATTCTATTGTTACTATACGTATTACTCTTGCCTTTATCCTTATAACTATTATTACTATCCTTATTCTATTGTCACTATCCGTATTACTCTTGTCTTTATCCTCATAACTATTATTATTATCCTTATTATTATTATTATTATCGGTATAACTGTTACTATTATTCTTATTCTACTGTTACTATCCGTATTACTCTTGCCTTTATCCTTATAACTTTTATTATTATCCTTATTACCATTATTATTATCTCTATAACTGTTATTATTATCTTTATTCTATTATTACTATCCCTATTCCTCTTGTCTTTATCCTTATTACTATTATTATTATCGCTATAAATGTTATTATTATCCTTATTCTATTATTACTATCCCTATTCCTCTTGTCTTGATTCGTATAACTATTATTATTATCCTTCTTATTACTATTATTATCGATATAACTGTTACTATTATCCTTATTCTATTATTACTATCCCTATTCCTCTTGTCTTGATTCGTATAACTACTATTATTATCCTTCTTATTACTATTATTATCGCTATAACTGTTATTATTATCCTTATTTTATTGTTACTATCCGTATTACTCTTGCCTTTATCCTTATAACTATTATTACTATCTTTATTCTATTGTTACTATCCGTATTACTCTTGCCTTTATCCTTATAACTATTATTATTATCCTTATTCCATTGTTACTATCCGTATTACTCCTGTCTTTATCCTCATAACTATTATTATTATCCTTATTATTATTATTATTATCGGTATAACTATTATTTTTATCCTTATTATTATTATTATTGTCGCCATAACTGTTATTATTATCCTTATTACCATTATTATTATCTCTATAACTGTTATTATTATCTTTATTCTATTATTACTATCCCTATTCCTCTTGTCTTTATCCTTATTACTATTATTATTATCGCTATAAATGTTATTATTATCCTTATTCTATTATTACTATCCCTATTTCTCTTGTCTTGATTCGTATAACTATTATTATTATCCTTCTTATTACTATTATTATCGATATAACTGTAATTATTATCGTTATTCTATTGTTACTATCCGTATTCCTCTGGTCTTTATCCTAATAACTTTTATTATTATCCTTATTATTATTATTATTATATTGCTATAACTGTTATTATTATCCTTATTCTATTGTTACTATCCGTATTCCTCTTGCCTTTATCCTTATAACTATTATTATTATCGCTATAACTGTTATTATTATCCTTATTACTATTATTATTATCGTTATAACTGTTATTATTATCCTTATTCTATTGTTACTATCCGTATTACTCTTGCCTTTATCCTTATAACTATTATTACTATCCTTATTCTATTGTTACTATCCGTATTCCTCTGATCTTTATCCGAATAACTTTTATTATTATCCTTATTATTATTATTATTATTATATTGCTATAACTGTTATTATTATCCATATTCTATTGTTACTATCCGTATTACTCTTGCCTTTATCATTATAACTATTATTATTATCTTTATTCTATTATTACTATCCCTATTCCTCTTGTCTTTATAGTTATTACTATTATTATTATCGCTATAACTGTTATTATTATCCTCATTCTCTTGTGACTATCCCTATTACTCTTGTCTTTATCCTTATAACTGTTATTATTATCCTTATTATTACTATTATTATCGATATAACTGTTATTATTATCCTTATTCTGTTGTTACTATGCGTATTATTCTTGCCTTTATCCTTATAACTATTATTACTATCCTTATTCTATTGTTACTATCCGTATTACTCTTGTCTTTATCCTCATAACTATTATTATTATCCTTATTATTATTATTATTATTATCGGTATAACTATTATTTTTATCCTTATTATTATTATTATTATCGCCATAACTGTAATTATTATCCTTATTCTATTGTTACTATCGGTATTACTCTTGTCTTTATCGTTATAACTATTATTATTATCCTTATTATTATTATTATTATCGCTATAACTGTTACTATTATTCTTATTCTACTGTTACTATCCGTATTACTCTTGCCTTTATCCTTATAACTTTTATTATTATCCTTATTACCATTATTATTATCTCTATAACTGTTACTATTATCTTTATTCTATTATTACTATCCCTATTCCTCTTGTCTTTATCCTTATTACTATTATTATTATCGCTATAAATGTTATTATTATCCTTATTCTATTATTACTATCCCTATTCCTCTTGTCTTGATTCGTATAACTACTATTATTATCCTTCTTATTACTATTATTATCGATATAACTGTTATTATTATCCTTATTCTATTGTTACTATCCGTATTACTCTTGCCTTTATCCTTATAAGTATTATTACTATCTTTATTCTATTGTTACTATACGTATTACTCTTGCCTTTATCCTTATAACTATTATTACTATCCTTATTCTATTGTCACTATCCGTATTACTCTTGTCTTTATCCTCATAACTATTATTATTATCCTTATTATTATTATTATTATCGGTATAACTGTTACTATTATTCTTATTCTACTGTTACTATCCGTATTACTCTTGCCTTTATCCTTATAACTTTTATTATTATCCTTATTACCATTATTATTATCTCTATAACTGTTATTATTATCTTTATTCTATTATTACTATCCCTATTCCTCTTGTCTTTATCCTTATTACTATTATTATTATCGCTATAAATGTTATTATTATCCTTATTCTATTATTACTATCCCTATTCCTCTTGTCTTGATTCGTATAACTATTATTATTATCCTTCTTATTACTATTATTATCGATATAACTGTTATTATTATCCTTATTCTATTGTTACTATCCGTATTACTCTTGTCTTTATCCTTATAACTATTATTATTATCCTTATTACCATTATTATTATCTCTATAACTGTTATTATTATCTTTATTCTATTCTTACTATCCCTATTCCTCTTGTCTTTATCCTTATTACTATTATTATTATCGCTATAAATGTTATCATTATCATTATTACTGTTATTTTTACTGTTATTGCTATTATTATTATCGCTATAACTGTTATTATTATCCTCATTCTCTTGTGACTATCCCTATTACTCTTGTCTTTATCCTTATAACTGTTATTATTATCCTTATTATTACTATTATTATCGATATAACTGTTATTATTATCCTTATTCTGTTGTTACTATCCGTATTATTCTTGCCTTTATCCTTATAACTATTATTACTATTCTTATTCTACTGTTACTATCCTTATTCCTCTTGTCTTTATCCCAATAACTTTTATTATTATCCTTATTATTATTATTATTCTTATCGCTATAACTGTTATTATTATCCTTATTCTATTGTTACTATCCGTATGACTCTTGTCTTTATCCTTATAACTATTATTATTATCGCTATAACTGTTATTATTATTCTTATTACTATTATTATTATCGTTATAACTGTTATTATTATCCTTATTCTATTGTTACTATCCGTATTACTCTTGCCTTTATCCTTATAACTATTATTACTATCTTTATTCTATTGTTACTATCCGTATTACTCTTGCCTTTATCCTTATAACTATTATTACTATCTTTATTCTATTGTTACTATCCGTATTACTCTTGCCTTTATCTTTATAACTATTATTACTATCCTTATTCTATTGTCACTATCCGTATTACTCTTGTCTTTATCCTCATAACTATTATTATTATCCTTATTATTATTATTATTATCGGTATAACTGTTACTATTATTCTTATTCTACTGTTACTATCCGTATTACTCTTGCCTTTATCCTTATAACTTTTATTATTATCCTTATTACCATTATTATTATCTCTATAACTGTTATTATTATCTTTATTCTATTATTATTATCCCTATTCCTCTTGTCTTTATCCTTATTACTATTATTATTATCGCTATAAATGTTATTATTATCCTTATTCTATTATTACTATCCCTATTCCTCTTGTCTTGATTCGTATAACTATTATTATTATCCTTCTTATTACTATTATTATCGATATAACTGTTATTATTATCCTTATTCTATTGTTACTATCCGTATTACTCTTGTCTTTATCCTTATAACTATTATTATTATCCTTATTACCATTATTATTATCTCTATAACTGTTATTATTATCTTTATTCTATTCTTACTATCCCTATTCCTCTTGTCTTTATCCTTATTACTATTATTCTTATCGCTATAACTGTTATTATTATCCTTATTTTATTGTTACTATCCGTATTACTCTTGCCTTTATCCTTATAACTATTATTACTATCTTTATTCTATTGTTACTATCCGTATTACTCTTGCCTTTATCCTTATAACTATTATTATTATCCTTATTCCATTGTTACTATCCGTATTACTCCTGTCTTTATCCTCATAACTATTATTATTATCCTTATTATTATTATTATTATCGGTATAACTATTATTTTTATCCTTATTATTATTATTATTGTCGCCATAACTGTTATTATTATCCTTATTACCATTATTATTATCTCTATAACTGTTATTATTATCTTTATTCCATTATTACTATCCCTATTCCTCTTGTCTTTATCCTTATTACTATTATTATTATCGCTATAAATGTTATTATTATCCTTATTCTATTATTACTATCCCTATTCCTCTTGTCTTGATTCGTATAACTATTATTATTATCCTTCTTATTACTATTATTATCGATATAACTGTAATTATTATCGTTATTCTATTGTTACTATCCGTATTCCTCTGGTCTTTATCCTAATAACTTTTATTATTATCCTTATTATTATTATTATTATATTGCTATAACTGTTATTATTATCCTTATTCTATTGTTACTATCCGTATTCCTCTTGCCTTTATCCTTATAACTATTATTATTATCGCTATAACTGTTATTATTATCCTTATTATTATTATTATTATCGATATAACTGTTATTATTATCCTTATTCTATTGTTACTATCCGTATTACTCTTGCCTTTATCCTTATAACTATTATTATTATCCTTGTTATTATTATTATTATCGCTATAACTGTTACTATTATTCTTATTCTATTGTTACTATCCGTATTCCTCTTGCCTTTATCCTTATAACTATTATTACTATCTTTATTCTATTGTTACTATCCGTATTACTCTTGCCTTTATCCTTATAACTATTATTACTATCTTTATTCTATTGTTACTATCCGTATTACTCTTGCCTTTATCCTTATAACTATTATTACTATCCTTATTCTATTGTCACTATCCGTATTACTCTTGTCTTTATCCTCATAACTATTATTATTATCCTTATTATTATTATTATTATCGGTATAACTATTATTTTTATCCTTATTATTATTATTATTATATTACTATAACTGTTATTATTATCCTTATTCTATTGTTACTATCCGTATTACTCTTGCCTTTATCCTTATAACTATTATTATTATCCTTATTCTATTGTTACTATCCGTATTACTCCTGTCTTTATCCTCATAACTATTATTATTATCCTTATTATTATTATTATTATCGGTATAACTATTATTTTTATCCTTATTATTATTATTATTGTCGCCATAACTGTTATTATTATCCTTATTATTATTATTATTATCGATATAACTGTTATTATTATCCGTATTTTATTGTTACTATCCGTATTACTCTTGCCTTTATCCTTATAACTATTATTATTATCTTTATTCTATTGTTACTATCCGTATTACTCTTGCCTTTATCCTTATAACTATTATTATTATCCTTATTCTATTGTTACTATCCGTATTACTCCTGTCTTTATCCTCATAACTATTATTATTATCCTTATTATTATTATTATTATCGGTATAACTATTATTTTTATCCTTATTATTATTATTATTGTCGCCATAACTGTTATTATTATCCTTATTACCATTATTATTATCTCTATAACGGTTATTATTATCTTTATTCTATTATTACTATCCCTATTCCTCTTGTCTTTATCCTTATTACTATTATTATTATCGCTATAAATGTTATTATTATCCTTATTCTATTATTACTATCCCTATTCCTCTTGTCTTGATTCGTATAACTATTATTATTATCCTTCTTATTACTATTATTATCGATATAACTGTAATTATTATCGTTATTCTATTGTTACTATCCGTATTCCTCTGGTCTTTATCCTAATAACTTTTATTATTATCCTTATTATTATTATTATTATATTGCTATAACTGTTATTATTATCCTTATTCTATTGTTACTATCCGTATTCCTCTTGCCTTTATCCTTATAACTATTATTATTATCGCTATAACTGTTATTATTATCCTTATTACTATTATTATTATCGTTATAACTGTTATTATTATCCTTATTCTATTGTTACTATCCGTATTACTCTTGCCTTTATCCTTATAACTATTATTACTATCCTTATTCTATTGTTACTATCCCTATTCCTCTTGTCTTTATCCTTATTACTATTATTATTATCGCTATAACTGTTATTATTATCCTCATTCTCTTGTGACTATCCCTATTACTCTTGTCTTTATCCTTATAACTGTTATTATTATCCTTATTATTACTATTATTATCGATATAACTGTTATTATTATCCTTATTCTGTTGTTACTATGCGTATTATTCTTGCCTTTATCCTTATAACTATTATTACTATCCTTATTGTATTGTTACTATCCGTATTACTCTTGTCTTTATCCTCATAACTATTATTATTATCCTTATTATTATTATTATTATTATCGGTATAACTATTATTTTTATCCTTATTATTATTATTATTATCGCCATAACTGTAATTATTATCCTTATTCTATTGTTACTATCGGTATTACTCTTGTCTTTATCGTTATAACTATTATTATTATCCTTATTATTATTATTATTATCGCTATAACTGTTACTATTATTCTTATTCTACTGTTACTATCCGTATTACTCTTGCCTTTATCCTTATAACTTTTATTATTATCCTTATTACCATTATTATTATCTCTATAACTGTTACTATTATCTTTATTCTATTATTACTATCCCTATTCCTCTTGTCTTTATCCTTATTACTATTATTATTATCGCTATAAATGTTATTATTATCCTCATTCTATTATTACTATCCCTATTCCTCTTGTCTTGATTCGTATAACTACTATTATTATCCTTCTTATTACTATTATTATCGATATAACTGTTATTATTATCCTTATTCTATTGTTACTATCCGTATTACTCTTGCCTTTATCCTTATAACTATTATTACTATCCTTATTCTATTGTCACTATCCGTATTACTCTTGTCTTTATCCTCATAACTATTATTATTATCCTTATTATTATTATTATTATCGGTATAACTGTTACTATTATTCTTATTCTACTGTTACTATCCGTATTACTCTTGCCTTTATCCTTATAACTTTTATTATTATCCTTATTACCATTATTATTATCTCTATAACTGTTATTATTATCTTTATTCTATTATTACTATCCCTATTCCTCTTGTCTTTATCCTTATTACTATTATTATTATCGCTATAAATGTTATTATTATCCTTATTCTATTATTACTATCCCTATTCCTCTTGTCTTGATTCGAATAACTATTATTATTATCCTTCTTATTACTATTATTATCGATATAACTGTTATTATTATCCTTATTCTATTGTTACTATCCGTATTACTCTTGTCTTTATCCTTATAACTATTATTATTATCCTTATTACCATTATTATTATCTCTATAACTGTTATTATTATCTTTATTCTATTCTTACTATCCCTATTCCTCTTGTCTTTATCCTTATTACTATTATTATTATCGCTATAAATGTTATCATTATCATTATTACTGTTATTTTTACTCTTATTGCTATTATTATTATCGCTATAACTGTTATTATTATCCTCATTCTCTTGCGACTATCCCTATTACTCTTGTCTTTATCCTTATAACTGTTATTATTATCCTTATTATTACTATTATTATCGATATAACTGTTATTATTATCCTTATTCTGTTGTTACTATCCGTATTATTCTTGCCTTTATCCTTATAACTATTATTACTATTCTTATTCTACTGTTACTATCCTTATTCCTCTTGTCTTTATCCCAATAACTTTTATTATTATCCTTATTATTATTATTATTCTTATCGCTATAACTGTTATTATTATCCTTATTCTATTGTTACTATCCGTATGACTCTTGTCTTTATCCTTATAACTATTATTATTATCGCTATAACTGTTATTATTATTCTTATTACTATTATTATTATCGTTATAACTGTTATTATTATCCTTATTCTATTGTTACTATCCGTATTACTCTTGCCTTTATCCTTATAACTATTATTACTATCTTTATTCTATTGTTACTATCCGTATTACTCTTGCCTTTATCCTTATAACTATTATTGCTATCTTTATTCTATTGTTACTATCCGTATTACTCTTGCCTTTATCCTTATAACTATTATTACTATCCTTATTCTATTGTCACTATCCGTATTACTCGGGAGAGGCTCTATTGAGCACGGTACGATCGCGCACGATAGCATTGGACACAGGTCTTTTGAGCACGCCATCATTGTGCACACGACCGATTGGGCACAATTCGATTGTGCACAAGAATGATATCAGAGAGTAAAATTGGACACCGTAAGAATTGCAAATGCTATCAGTTAGGTTAGGCTAGGTTATGTTATGTTATTTTATGTTAGGTTGGGTTCATTGGTTAGTTTAGGTTAGGTTCAGATATCATTCTGGTGCACAATCGAATTGTGCCCAATCGTTCCTGTGCACAATGATGGCGTGCTCAAAACACCTGTGTCCAATGCGATCGTGTGCAATCGTATCGTGCTCAATTGAAGGCCTCCCGTATTACTCTTGTCTTTATCCTCATAACTATTATTATTATCCTTATTATTATTATTATTATCGGTATAACTATTATTTTTATCCTTATTATTATTATTATTATATTGCTATAACTGTTATTATTATCCTTATTCTATTGTTACTATCCGTATTACTCTTGCCTTTATCCTTATAACTATTATTACTATCCTTATTCTATTGTTACTATCCGTATTACTCTTGTCTTTATCCTCATAACTATTATTATTATCCTTATTATTATTATTATCGGTATAACTATTATTTTTATCCTTATTATTATTATTATTGTCGCCATAACTGTTATTATTATCCTTATTCTATTGTTACTATCCGTATTCCTCTGATCTTTATCGTTATAACTATTATTACTATCCTTATTCTATTGTTACTATTCGTATTACACTTGTCTTTATCCTTATAACTATTATTATTATCCTTATTATTATTATTATTATCCGTATAACTGTTATTATTATCCTTATTATTATTATTATTATCGCTATAACTGTTACTATTATTTTTATTCTATTTTTACTATCCGTATTCCTCTTGCCTTTATCCTTATAACTATTATTATTATCGCTATAACTGTTATTATTATCCTTATTCTATTGTTACTATCCGTATGACTCTTGTCTTTATCCTTATAACTGTTATTATTATCCTTATTATTACTATTATTATCGATATAACTGTTATTATTATCCTTATTCTATTGTTACTATCCGTATTCCTCTGGTCTTTATCCTTATAACTATTATTATTATCCTTATTACTATTATTATTATCGCTATAACTGTTATTATTATCCTTATTATTATTATTATTATCGATATAACTGTTATTATTATCCTTATTCTATTGTTACTATCCGTATTACTCTTGCCTTTATCCTCATAACTATTATTATTATCCTTATTATTATTATTATTATTATCGGTATAACTATTATTTTTATCCTTATTATTATTATTATTGTCTACATAACTGTTATTATTATCCTTATTATTATTATTATTATCGCCATAACTGTAATTATTATCCTTATTCTATTGTTACTATCCGTATTCCACCTGTCTTTATCCTAATAACTTTTATTATTATCCTTATTATTATTATTATTCTTATCGCTATAACTGTTATTATTATTTTTGCTACTATTATTATTATCGCTATAACTATTATTATTATCCCTATTCCTCTTGTCTTTATCCTAATAACTTTTATTCGTATACTTCTTACTATTGTTATTATCGCTATAAATGTTATTATTATCCTTATTCTATTGATACTATCCGTATTCCTCTTGTCTTTATCCTTATAACTATTATTATTATCATTATTACTATTATTATTATTCCTATTCCTCTTGTCTTTATCCTTATAACTATTATTATTATCCTTATTATTATTATTATTATCGGTATAACTGTTATTATTATCCTTATTATTACTATTATTATCGATATAACTGTTATTATTATCGTTATTCTATTGTTACTATCCGTATTACTCTTGCCTTTATCCTTATAACTATTATTATTATCCTTATTCTATTGTTACTATCCGAATTACACTTGTCTTTATCCTCATAACTATTATTATTATCCTTATTCTATTGTTACTATCCGTATTCCTCTGATCTTTATCCTAATAACTTTTATTATTATCCTTATTATTATTATTATTATTATATTGCTATATCTGTTATTATTATCCATATTCTATTGTTACTATCCGTATTACTCTTGCCTTTATCGTTATAACTATTATTATTATCCTTATTCTATTGTTACTATCCGTATTACTCTTGTCTTTATCCTCATAACTATTATTATTATCCTTATTATTATTATTATTATCGGTATAACTATTATTTTTATCCTTATTATTATTATTATTATCGCCATAACTGTTATTATTATCCTTATTATTATTATTATTATCGATATAACTGTAATTATTATCGTTATTCTATTGTTACTATCCGTATTCCTCTGGTCTTTATCCTTATAACTATTATTATTATCCTTATTACTATTATTATTATCTCTATAACTGTTATTATTATCCTTATTTTTATTATTATTATCGATATAACTGTTATTATTATCCTTATTCTATTGTTACTATCCGTATTACTCTTGCCTTTATCCTTATAACTATTATTACTATCCTTATTCTATTGTTACTATTCGTATTACTCTTGTCTTTATCCTTATAACTATTATTATTATCCTTATTATTATTATTATTATCGCTATAACTGTTACGATTATTCTTATTCTACTGTTACTATCCGTATTACTCTTGCCTTTATCCTTATAACTTTTATTATTATCCTTATTACCATTATTATTATCTCTATAACTGTTATTATTATCTTTATTCTATTATTACTATCCCTATTCCTCTTGTCTTGATCCTTATTACTATTATTATTATCGCTAAAAATGTTATTATTATCCTTATTCTATTATTACTATCCCTATTCCGCTTGTCTTGATTCTTATAACTATTATTATTATCCTTCTTATTACTATTATTATCGATATAACTGTTTTTATTATCCTTATTCTATTGTTACTATCCGTATTACACTTGCCTTTATCCTTATAAGTATTATTACTATCTTTATTCTATTGTTACTATCCGTATTACTCTTGCCTTTATCCTTATAACTATTATTACTATCCTTATTCTATTGTCACTATCCGTATTACTCTTGTCTTTATCCTCATATCTATTATTATTATCCTTATTATTATTATTATTATCGGTATAACTGTTACTATTATCCTTATTCTATTGTTACTATCCGTATTACTCTTGTCTTTATCCTTATAACTATTATTATTATCCTTATTACCATTATTATTATCTCTATAACTGTTATTATTATCTTTATTCTATTATTACTATCCCTATTCCTCTTGTCTTTATCCTTATTACTATTATTATTATCGCTATAAATGTTATCATTATCATTATTACTGTTATTTTTACTCTTATTGCTATTATTATTATCGCTATAACTGTTATTATTGTCCTTATTATTATTATTATTATCGATATAACTGTTATTATTATCCTTATTCTATTGTTACTATCCGTATTCCTCTAGTCTTTATCCTAATAACTTTTATTATTCTCCTTATTATTATTATTATTATATTGCTATAACTGTTATTATTATCCTTATTCTATTGTTACTATCCGTATTACTCTTGCCTTTATCCTTATAACTATTATTACTATCCTTATTCTATTGTCACTATCCGTATTACTCTTGTCTTTATCCTCATATCTATTATTATTATCCTTATTATTATTATTATTATCGGTATAACTGTTACTATTATTCTTATTCTACTGTTACTATCCGTATTACTCTTGCCTTTATCCTTATAACTTTTATTATTATCCTTATTACCATTATTATTATCTCTATAACTGTTATTATTATCTTTATTCTATTATTACTATCCCTATTCCTCTTGTCTTTATCCTTATTACTATTATTATTATCGCTATAAATGTTATTATTATCCTTATTCTATTATTACTATCCCTATTCCTCTTGTCTTGATTCGTATAACTATTATTATTATCCTTCTTATTACTATTATTATCGATATAACTGTTATTATTATCCTTATTCTATTGTTACTATCCGTATAACTCTTGTCTTTATCCTTATAACTATTATTATTATCCTTATTACCATTATTATTATCTCTATAACTGTTATTATTATCTTTATTCTATTATTACTATCCCTATTCCTCTTGTCTTTATCCTTATTGCTATTATTATTATCGCTATAAATGTTATCATTATCATTATTACTGTTATATTTACTCTTATTGCTATTATTATTGTCGCCATAACTGTTATTATTATCCTTATTCTATTGTTACTATCCGTATTACTCTTGCCTTTATCCTCATAACTATTATTATTATCCTTATTATTATTATTATTATTATCGGTATAACTATTATTTTTATCCTTATTATTATTATTATTATCGCCATAACTGTAATTATTATCCTTATTCTATTGTTACTATCCGTATTCCACTTGTCTTTATCCTAATAACTTTTATTATTATCCTTATTATTATTATTATTCTTATCGCTATTACTGTTATTATTATTTTTGCTACTCTTATTATTATCGCTATAACTATTATTATTATCCCTATTCCTCTTGTCTTTATCCTAATAACTTTTATTCGTATACTTCTTACTATTGTTATTATCGCTATAAATGTTATTATTATCCTTACTCTATTATTACTATCCCTATTCCTCTTGTCTTGATTCGTATAACTATTATTATTATCCTTCTTATTACTATTATTATCGATATAACTGTTATTATTATCCTTATTCTATTGTTACTATCCGTATTACTCTTGTCTTTATCCTTATAACTATTATTATTATCCTTATTGCCATTATTATTATCTCTATAACTGTTATTATTATCTTTATTGTATTATTACTATCCCTATTCCTCTTGTCTTTATCCTTATTACTATTATTATTATCGCTATAAATGTTATCATTATCATTATTACTGTTATTTTTACTCTTATTGCTATTATTATTATCGCTAAAACTGTTATTATTATCCTTATTATTATTATTATTATCGATATAACTGTTATTATTATCCTTATTCTATTGTTACTATCCGTATTCCTCTAGTCTTTATCCTAATAACTTTTATTATTCTCCTTATTACCATTATTATTATCTCTATAACTGTTATTATTATCTTTATTCTATTATTACTATCCCTATTCCTCTTGTCTTTATCCTTATTACTATTATTATTATCGCTATAAATGTTATTATTATCCTTATTCTATTATTACTATCCCTATTCCTCTTGTCTTGATTCGTATAACTATTATTATTATCCTTCTTATTACTATTATTATCGATATAACTGTTATTATTATCCTTATTCTATTGTTACTATCCGTATAACTCTTGTCTTTATCCTTATAACTATTATTATTATCCTTATTACCATTATTATTATCTCTATAACTGTTATTATTATATTTATTCTATTATTACTATCCCTATTCCTCTTGTCTTTATCCTTATTGCTATTATTATTATCGCTATAAATGTTATCATTATCATTATTACTGTTATATTTACTCTTATTGCTATTATTATTGTCGCCATAACTGTTATTATTATCCTTATTCTATTGTTACTATCCGTATTACTCTTGCCTTTATCCTCATAACTATTATTATTATCCTTATTATTATTATTATTATTATCGGTATAACTATTATTTTTATCCTTATTATTATTATTATTATCGCCATAACTGTAATTATTATCCTTATTCTATTGTTACTATCCGTATTCCACTTTTCTTTATCCTAATAACTTTTATTATTATCCTTATTATTATTATTATTCTTATCGCTATTACTGTTATTATTATTTTTGCTACTCTTATTATTATCGCTATAACTATTATTATTATCCCTATTCCTCTTGTCTTTATCCTAATAACTTTTATTCGTATACTTCTTACTATTGTTATTATCGCTATAAATGTTATTATTATCCTTACTCTATTATTACTATCCCTATTCCTCTTGTCTTGATTCGTATAACTATTATTATTATCCTTCTTATTACTATTATTATCGATATAACTGTTATTATTATCCTTATTCTATTGTTACTATCCGTATTACTCTTGTCTTTATCCTTATAACTATTATTATTATCCTTATTGCCATTATTATTATCTCTATAACTGTTATTATTATCTTTATTGTATTATTACTATCCCTATTCCTCTTGTCTTTATCCTTATTACTATTATTATTATCGCTATAAATGTTATCATTATCATTATTACTGTTATATTTACTCTTATTGCTATTATTATTGTCGCCATAACTGTTATTATTATCCTTATTCTATTGTTACTATCCGTATTACTCTTGCCTTTATCCTCATAACTATTATTATTATCCTTATTATTATTATTATTATTATCGGTATAACTATTATTTTTATCCTTATTATTATTATTATTATCGCCATAACTGTAATTATTATCCTTATTCTATTGTTACTATCCGTATTCCACTTGTCTTTATCCTAATAACTTTTATTATTATCCTTATTATTATTATTATTATTATCGCTATTACTGTTATTATTATTTTTGCTACTCTTATTATTATCGCTATAACTATTATTATTATCCCTATTCCTCTTGTCTTTATCCTAATAACTTTTATTCGTATACTTCTTACTATTGTTATTATCGCTATAAATGTTATTATTATCCTTACTCTATTATTACTATCCCTATTCCTCTTGTCTTGATTCGTATAACTATTATTATTATCCTTCTTATTACTATTATTATCGATATAACTGTTATTATTATCCTTATTCTATTGTTACTATCCGTATTACTCTTGTCTTTATCCTTATAACTATTATTATTATCCTTATTGCCATTATTATTATCTCTATAACTGTTATTATTATCTTTATTGTATTATTACTATCCCTATTCCTCTTGTCTTTATCCTTATTACTATTATTATTATCGCTATAAATGTTATCATTATCATTATTACTGTTATTTTTACTCTTATTGCTATTATTATTATCGCTAAAACTGTTATTATTATCCTTATTATTATTATTATTATCGATATAACTGTTATTATTATCCTTATTCTATTGTTACTATCCGTATTCCTCTAGTCTTTATCCTAATAACTTTTATTATTCTCCTTATTACCATTATTATTATCTCTATAACTGTTATTATTATCTTTATTCTATTATTACTATCCCTATTCCTCTTGTCTTTATCCTTATTACTATTATTATTATCGCTATAAATGTTATTATTATCCTTATTCTATTATTACTATCCCTATTCCTCTTGTCTTGATTCGTATAACTATTATTATTATCCTTCTTATTACTATTATTATCGATATAACTGTTATTATTATCCTTATTCTATTGTTACTATCCGTATAACTCTTGTCTTTATCCTTATAACTATTATTATTATCCTTATTACCATTATTATTATCTCTATAACTGTTATTATTATATTTATTCTATTATTACTATCCCTATTCCTCTTGTCTTTATCCTTATTGCTATTATTATTATCGCTATAAATGTTATCATTATCATTATTACTGTTATATTTACTCTTATTGCTATTATTATTGTCGCCATAACTGTTATTATTATCCTTATTCTATTGTTACTATCCGTATTACTCTTGCCTTTATCCTCATAACTATTATTATTATCCTTATTATTATTATTATTATTATCGGTATAACTATTATTTTTATCCTTATTATTATTATTATTATCGCCATAACTGTAATTATTATCCTTATTCTATTGTTACTATCCGTATTCCACTTTTCTTTATCCTAATAACTTTTATTATTATCCTTATTATTATTATTATTCTTATCGCTATTACTGTTATTATTATTTTTGCTACTCTTATTATTATCGCTATAACTATTATTATTATCCCTATTCCTCTTGTCTTTATCCTAATAACTTTTATTCGTATACTTCTTACTATTGTTATTATCGCTATAAATGTTATTATTATCCTTACTCTATTATTACTATCCCTATTCCTCTTGTCTTGATTCGTATAACTATTATTATTATCCTTCTTATTACTATTATTATCGATATAACTGTTATTATTATCCTTATTCTATTGTTACTATCCGTATTACTCTTGTCTTTATCCTTATAACTATTATTATTATCCTTATTGCCATTATTATTATCTCTATAACTGTTATTATTATCTTTATTGTATTATTACTATCCCTATTCCTCTTGTCTTTATCCTTATTACTATTATTATTATCGCTATAAATGTTATCATTATCATTATTACTGTTATTTTTACTCTTATTGCTATTATTATTATCGCTATAACTGTTATTATTATCCTTATTATTATTATTATTATCGATATAACTGTTATTATTATCCTTATTCTATTGTTACTATCCGTATTCCTCTAGTCTTTATCCTAATAACTTTTATTATTCTCCTTATTATTATTATTATTATATTGCTATAACTGTTATTATTATCCTTATTCTATTGTTACTATCCGTATTACTCTTGCCTTTATCCTTATAAATATTATTACTATCCTTATTCAGTTGTTACTATCCGTATTACTCTTGCCTTTATCCTTATAACTATTATTATTATCCTTATTCTATTGTTACTATCCGTATTACTCTTGTCTTTATCCTCATAACTATTATTATTATCCTTATTATTATTATTATTATCGGTATAACTATTATTTTTATCCTTATTATTATTATTATTGTCGCCATAACTGTTATTATTATCCTTATTATTATTATTATTATCGGTATAACTGTAATTATTATCGTTATTCTGTTGTTACTATCCATATTCCTCTGGTCTTTATCCTTATAACTATTATTATTATCCTTATTACTATCATTATTATCGCTATAACTGTTATTATTATCCTTATTCTATTGTTACTATCCGTATTACTCTTGCCTTTATCCTTATAACTATTATTACTATCCTTATTCTATTGTCACTATCCGTATTACTCTTGTCTTTATCCTCATATCTATTATTATTATCCTTATTATTATTATTATTATCGGTATAACTGTTACTATTATTCTTATTCTACTGTTACTATCCGTATTACTCTTGCCTTTATCCTTATAACTTTTATTATTATCCTTATTACCATTATTATTATCTCTATAACTGTTATTATTATCTTTATTCTATTCTTACTATCCCTATTCCTCTTGTCTTTATCCTTATTACTATTATTATTATCGCTATAAATGTTATCATTATCATTATTACTGTTATTTTTACTCTTATTGCTATTATTATTATCGCTATAACTGTTATTATTGTCCTTATTATTATTATTATTATCGATATAACTGTTATTATTATCCTTATTCTATTGTTACTATCCGTATTCCTCTAGTCTTTATCCTAATAACTTTTATTATTCTCCTTATTATTATTATTATTATATTGCTATAACTGTTATTATTATCCTTATTCTATTGTTACTATCCGTATTACTCTTGCCTTTATCCTTATAACTATTATTACTATCCTTATTCTATTGTCACTATCCGTATTACTCTTGTCTTTATCCTCATATCTATTATTATTATCCTTATTATTATTATTATTATCGGTATAACTGTTACTATTATTCTTATTCTACTGTTACTATCCGTATTACTCTTGCCTTTATCCTTATAACTTCTATTATTATCCTTATTACCATTATTATTATCTCTATAACTGTTATTATTATCTTTATTCTATTATTACTATCCCTATTCCTCTTGTCTTTATCCTTATTACTATTATTATTATCGCTATAAATGTTATTATTATCCTTATTCTATTATTACTATCCCTATTCCTCTTGTCTTGATTCGTATAACTATTATTATTATCCTTCTTATTACTATTATTATCGATATAACTGTTATTATTATCCTTATTCTATTGTTACTATCCGTATAACTCTTGTCTTTATCCTTATAACTATTATTATTATCCTTATTACCATTATTATTATCTCTATAACTGTTATTATTATCTTTATTCTATTATTACTATCCCTATTCCTCTTGTCTTTATCCTTATTGCTATTATTATTATCGCTATAAATGTTATCATTATCATTATTACTGTTATTGTTACTCTTATTGCTATTATTATTGTCGCCATAACTGTTATTATTATCCTTATTCTATTGTTACTATCCGTATTACTCTTGTCTTTATCCTTATAACTATTATTATTATCCTTATTGCCATTATTATTATCTCTATAACTGTTATTATTATCTTTATTGTATTATTACTATCCCTATTCCTCTTGTCTTTATCCTTATTACTATTATTATTATCGCTATAAATGTTATCATTATCATTATTACTGTTATTTTTACTCTTATTGCTATTATTATTATCGCTATAACTGTTATTATTATCCTTATTATTATTATTATTATCGATATAACTGTTATTATTATCCTTATTCTATTGTTACTATCCGTATTCCTCTAGTCTTTATCCTAATAACTTTTATTATTCTCCTTATTATTATTATTATTATATTGCTATAACTGTTATTATTATCCTTATTCTATTGTTACTATCCGTATTACTCTTGCCTTTATCCTTATAAATATTATTACTATCCTTATTCAGTTGTTACTATCCGTATTACTCTTGTCTTTATCCTTATAACTTTTATTATTATCCTTATTACCATTATTATTATCTCTATAACTGTTATTATAATCTTTATTCTATTATTACTATCCCTATTCCTCTTGTCTTTATCCTTATTACTATTATTATTATCGCTATAAATGTTATTATTATCCTTATTCTATTATTACTATCCCTATTCCTCTTGTCTTGATTCGAATAACTATTATTATTATCCTTCTTATTACTATTATTATCGATATAACTGTTATTATTATCCTTATTCTATTGTTACTATCCGTATTACTCTTGTCTTTATCCTTATAACTATTATTATTATCCTTATTACCATTATTATTATCTCTATAACTGTTATTATTATCTTTATTCTATTATTACTATCCCTATTCCTCTTGTCTTTATCCTTATTACTATTATTATTATCGCTATAAATGTTATCATTATCATTATTACTGTTATTTTTACTCTTATTGCTATTATTATTATCGCTATAACTGTTATTATTATCCTTATTATTATTATTATTATCGATATAACTGTTATTATTATCCTTATTCTATTGTTACTATCCGTATTCCTCTAGTCTTTATCCTAATAACTTTTATTATTCTCCTTATTATTATTATTATTATATTGCTATAACTGTTATTATTATCCTTATTCTATTGTTACTATCCGTATTACTCTTGCCTTTATCCTTATAACTATTATTACTATCCTTATTCTATTGTCACTATCCGTATTACTCTTGTCTTTATCCTCATATCTATTATTATTATCCTTATTATTATTATTATTATCGGTATAACTGTTACTATTATTCTTATTCTACTGTTACTATCCGTATTACTCTTGCCTTTATCCTTATAACTTTTATTATTATCCTTATTACCATTATTATTATCTCTATAACTGTTATTATTATCTTTATTCTATTCTTACTATCCCTATTCCTCTTGTCTTTATCCTTATTACTATTATTATTATCGCTATAAATGTTATCATTATCATTATTACTGTTATTTTTACTCTTATTGCTATTATTATTATCGCTATAACTGTTATTATTATCCTCATTCTCTTGCGACTATCCCTATTACTCTTGTCTTTATCCTTATAACTGTTATTATTATCCTTATTATTACTATTATTATCGATATAACTGTTATTATTATCCTTATTCTGTTGTTACTATCCGTATTATTCTTGCCTTTATCCTTATAACTATTATTACTATTCTTATTCTACTGTTACTATCCTTATTCCTCTTGTCTTTATCCCAATAACTTTTATTATTATCCTTATTATTATTATTATTCTTATCGCTATAACTGTTATTATTATCCTTATTCTATTGTTACTATTCGTATGACTCTTGTCTTTATCCTTATAACTATTATTATTATCGCTATAACTGTTATTATTATTCTTATTACTATTATTATTATCGTTATAACTGTTATTATTATCCTTATTCTATTGTTACTATCCGTATTACTCTTGCCTTTATCCTTATAACTATTATTACTATCTTTATTCTATTGTTACTATCCGTATTACTCTTGCCTTTATCCTTATAACTATTATTACTATCTTTATTCTATTGTTACTATCCGTATTACTCTTGCCTTTATCCTTATAACTATTATTACTATCCTTATTCTATTGTCACTATCCGTATTACTCGGGAGAGGCTCTATTGAGCACGGTACGATCGCGCACGATAGCATTGGACACAGGTCTTTTGAGCACGCCATCATTGTGCACACGACCGATTGGGCACAATTCGATTGTGCACAAGAATGATATCAGAGAGTAAAATTGGACACCGTAAGAATTGCAAATGCTATCAGTTAGGTTAGGCTAGGTTATGTTATGTTATTTTATGTTAGGTTGGGTTCATTGGTTAGTTTAGGTTAGGTTCAGATCTCATTCTGGTGCACAATCGAATTGTGCCCAATCGTTCCTGTGCACAATGATGGCGTGCTCAAAACACCTGTGTCCAATGCGATCGTGTGCAATCGTATCGTGCTCAATTGAAGGCCTCCCGTATTACTCTTGTCTTTATCCTCATAACTATTATTATTATCCTTATTATTATTATTATTATCGGTATAACTATTATTTTTATCCTTATTATTATTATTATTATATTGCTATAACTGTTATTATTATCCTTATTCTATTGTTACTATCCGTATTACTCTTGCCTTTATCCTTATAACTATTATTACTATCCTTATTCTATTGTTACTATCCGTATTACTCTTGTCTTTATCCTCATAACTATTATTATTATCCTTACTATTATTATTATCGGTATAACTATTATTTTTATCCTTATTATTATTATTATTGTCGCCATAACTGTTATTATTATCCTTATTCTATTGTTACTATCCGTATTCCTCTGATCTTTATCGTTATAACTATTATTACTATCCTTATTCTATTGTTACTATTCGTATTACACTTGTCTTTATCCTTATAACTATTATTATTATCCTTATTATTATTATTATTATCGCTATAACTGTTACTATTATTTTTATTCTATTTTTACTATCCGTATTCCTCTTGCCTTTATCCTTATAACTATTATTATTATCGCTATAACTGTTATTATTATCCCTATTCTATTGTTACTATCCGTATGACTCTTGTCTTTATCCTTATAACTGTTATTATTATCCTTATTATTACTATTATTATCGATATAACTGTTATTATTATCCTTATTCTATTGTTACTATCCGTATTCCTCTGGTCTTTATCCTTATAACTATTATTATTATCCTTATTACTATTATTATTATCGCTATAACTGTTATTATTATCCTTATTATTATTATTATTATCGATATAACTGTTATTATTATCCTTATTCTATTGTTACTATCCGTATTACTCTTGCCTTTATCCTCATAACTATTATTATTATCCTTATTATTATTATTATTATTATCGGTATAACTATTATTTTTATCCTTATTATTATTATTATTGTCTACATAACTGTTATTATTATCCTTATTATTATTATTATTATCGCCATAACTGTAATTATTATCCTTATTCTATTGTTACTATCCGTATTCCACCTGTCTTTATCCTAATAACTTTTATTATTATCCTTATTATTATTATTATTCTTATCGCTATAACTGTTATTATTATTTTTGCTACTATTATTATTATCGCTATAACTATTATTATTATCCCTATTCCTCTTGTCTTTATCCTAATAACTTTTATTCGTATACTTCTTACTATTGTTATTATCGCTATAAATGTTATTATTATCCTTATTCTATTGATACTATCCGTATTCCTCTTGTCTTTATCCTTATAACTATTATTATTATCATTATTACTATTATTATTATTCCTATTCCTCTTGTCTTCATCTTTATAACTATTATTACTATCCTTATTATTATTATCGGTATAACTGTTATTATTATCCTTATTCTATTGTTACTATCCGTATTAATCTTGCCTTTATCCATATAACTATTATTACTATCCTTATTCTATTGATACTATCCGTATTACTCTTGTCTTTATCCTTATAACTATTATTATTATCCTTATTATTATTATTATTATCGGTATAACTGTTATTATTATCCTTATTATTACTATTATTATCGATATAACTGTTATTATTATCGTTATTCTATTGTTACTATCCGTATTACTCTTGCCTTTATCCTTATAACTATTATTATTATCCTTATTCTATTGTTACTATCCGAATTACACTTGTCTTTATCCTCATAACTATTATTATTATCCTTATTCTATTGTTACTATCCGTATTCCTCTGATCTTTATCCTAATAACTTTTATTATTATCCTTATTATTATTATTATTATTATATTGCTATATCTGTTATTATTATCCATATTCTATTGTTACTATCCGTATTACTCTTGCCTTTATCGTTATAACTATTATTATTATCCTTATTCTATTGTTACTATCCGTATTACTCTTGTCTTTATCCTCATAACTATTATTATTATCCTTATTATTATTATTATTATCGGTATAACTATTATTTTTATCCTTATTATTATTATTATTATCGCCATAACTGTTATTATTATCCTTATTATTATTATTATTATCGATATAACTGTAATTATTATCGTTATTCTATTGTTACTATCCGTATTCCTCTGGTCTTTATCCTTATAACTATTATTATTATCCTTATTACTATTATTATTATCTCTATAACTGTTATTATTATCCTTATTTTTATTATTATTATCGATATAACTGTTATTATTATCCTTATTCTATTGTTACTATCCGTATTACTCTTGCCTTTATCCTTATAACTATTATTACTATCCTTATTCTATTGTTACTATTCGTATTACTCTTGTCTTTATCCTTATAACTATTATTATTATCCTTATTATTATTATTATTATCGCTATAACTGTTACGAGTATTCTTATTCTACTGTTACTATCCGTATTACTCTTGCCTTTATCCTTATAACTTTTATTATTATCCTTATTACCATTATTATTATCTCTATAACTGTTATTATTATCTTTATTCTATTATTACTATCCCTATTCCTCTTGTCTTGATCCTTATTACTATTATTATTATCGCTAAAAATGTTATTATTATCCTTATTCTATTATTACTATCCCTATTCCGCTTGTCTTGATTCTTATAACTATTATTATTATCCTTCTTATTACTATTATTATCGATATAACTGTTTTTATTATCCTTATTCTATTGTTACTATCCGTATTACACTTGCCTTTATCCTTATAAGTATTATTACTATCTTTATTCTATTGTTACTATCCGTATTACTCTTGCCTTTATCCTTATAACTATTATTACTATCCTTATTCTATTGTCACTATCCGTATTACTCTTGTCTTTATCCTCATATCTATTATTATTATCCTTATTATTATTATTATTATCGGTATAACTGTTACTATTATTCTTATTCTACTGTTACTATCCGTATTACTCTTGCCTTTATCCTTATAACTTTTATTATTATCCTTATTACCATTATTATTATCTCTATAACTGTTATTATAATCTTTATTCTATTATTACTATCCCTATTCCTCTTGTCTTTATCCTTATTACTATTATTATTATCGCTATAAATGTTATTATTATCCTTATTCTATTATTACTATCCCTATTCCTCTTGTCTTGATTCGTATAACTATTATTATTATCCTTCTTATTACTATTATTATCGATATAACTGTTATTATTATCCGTATTCTATTGTTACTATCCGTATTACTCTTGTCTTTATCCTTATAACTATTATTATTATCCTTATTACCATTATTATTATCTCTATAACTGTTATTATTATCTTTATTCTATTATTACTATCCCTATTCCTCTTGTCTTTATCCTTATTACTATTATTATTATCGCTATAAATGTTATCATTATCATTATTACTGTTATTTTTACTCTTATTGCTATTATTATTATCGCTATAACTGTTATTATTGTCCTTATTATTATTATTATTATCGATATAACTGTTATTATTATCCTTATTCTATTGTTACTATCCGTATTCCTCTAGTCTTTATCCTAATAACTTTTATTATTCTCCTTATTATTATTATTATTATATTGCTATAACTGTTATTATTATCCTTATTCTATTGTTACTATCCGTATTACTCTTGCCTTTATCCTTATAACTATTATTACTATCCTTATTCTATTGTCACTATCCGTATTACTCTTGTCTTTATCCTCATATCTATTATTATTATCCTTATTATTATTATTATTATCGGTATAACTGTTACTATTATTCTTATTCTACTGTTACTATCCGTATTACTCTTGCCTTTATCCTTATAACTTTTATTATTATCCTTATTACCATTATTATTATCTCTATAACTGTTATTATTATCTTTATTCTATTATTACTATCCCTATTCCTCTTGTCTTTATCCTTATTACTATTATTATTATCGCTATAAATGTTATTATTATCCTTATTCTATTATTACTATCCCTATTCCTCTTGTCTTGATTCGTATAACTATTATTATTATCCTTCTTATTACTATTATTATCGATATAACTGTTATTATTATCCTTATTCTATTGTTACTATCCGTATAACTCTTGTCTTTATCCTTATAACTATTATTATTATCCTTATTACCATTATTATTATCTCTATAACTGTTATTATTATCTTTATTCTATTATTACTATCCCTATTCCTCTTGTCTTTATCCTTATTGCTATTATTATTATCGCTATAAATGTTATCATTATCATTATTACTGTTATTTTTACTCTTATTGCTATTATTATTGTCGCCATAACTGTTATTATTATCCTTATTCTATTGTTACTATCCGTATTACTCTTGTCTTTATCCTTATAACTATTATTATTATCCTTATTGCCATTATTATTATCTCTATAACTGTTATTATTATCTTTATTGTATTATTACTATCCCTATTCCTCTTGTCTTTATCCTTATTACTATTATTATTATCGCTATAAATGTTATCATTATCATTATTACTGTTATTTTTACTCTTATTGCTATTATTATTATCGCTATAACTGTTATTATTATCCTTATTATTATTATTATTATCGATATAACTGTTATTATTATCCTTATTCTATTGTTACTATCCGTATGACTCTTGTCTTTATCCTTATAACTGTTATTATTATCCTTATTATTACTATTATTATCGATATAACTGTTATTATTATCCTTATTCTATTGTTACTATCCGTATTCCTCTGGTCTTTATCCTTATAACTATTATTATTATCCTTATTACTATTATTATTATCGCTATAACTGTTATTATTATCCTTATTATTATTATTATTATCGATATAACTGTTATTATTATCCTTATTCTATTGTTACTATCCGTATTACTCTTGCCTTTATCCTTATAACTATTATTACTATCCTTATTCTATTGTCACTATCCGTATTACTCTTGTCTTTATCCTCATAACTATTATTATTATCCTTATTATTATTATTATTATCGGTATAACTATTGTTTTTATCCTTATTATTATTATTATTATCGCCATAACTGTTATTATTATCCTTATTCTATTGATACTATCCGTATTCCTCTGATCTTTATCCTAATAACTTTTATTATTATCCTTATTATTATTATTATTATTATATTGCTATAACTGTTATTATTATCCATATTCTATTGTTACTATCCGTATTACTCTTGCCTTTATCGTTATAACTATTATTACTATCCTTATTCTATTGTTACTATTCGTATTACACTTGTCTTTATCCTTATAACTATTATTATTATCCTTATTATTATTATTATTATCGCTATAACTGTTACTATTATTCTTATTCTACTGTTACTATCCGTATTACTCTTGCCTTTATCCTTATAACTTTTATTATTATCCTTATTACCATTATTATTATCTCTATAACTGTTATTATTATCTTTATTCTATTATTACTATCCCTATTCCTCTTGTCTTTATCCTTATAACTGTTATTATTATCCTTATTATTACTATTATTATCGATATAACTGTTATTATTATCCTTATTCTATTGTTACTATCCGTATTCCTCTGGTCTTTATCCTTATAACTATTATTATTATCCTTATTACTATTATTATTATCGCTATAACAGTTATTATTATCCTTATTATTATTATTATTATCGATATAACTGTTATTATTATCCTTATTCTATTGTTACTATCCGTATTACTCTTGCCTTTATCCTTATAACTATTATTACTATCCTTATTCTATTGTCACTATCCGTATTACTCTTGTCTTTATCCTCATAACTATTATTATTATCCTTATTATTATTATTATTATCGGTATAACTATTATTTTTATCCTTATTATTATTATTATTATCGCCATAAGTGTTATTATTATCCTTATTCTATTGTTACTATCCGTATTACTCTTGCCTTTATCCTTATAATCATTATTATTATCCTTATTCTATTGTTACTATCCGTATTACTCTTGTCTTTATCCTCATAACTATTATTATTATCCTTATTATTATTATTATTATCGGTATAACTATTATTTTTATCCTTATTATTATTATTATTGTCGCTATAACTGTTATTATTATCCTTATTACCATTATTATTATCTCTATAACTGTTATTATTATCTTTATTCTATTATTACTATCCCTATTCCTCTTGTCTTTATCCTTATTACTATTATTATTATCGCTATCAATGTTATTATTATCCTTATTCTATTGTTACTATCCGTATTCCTCTGATCTTTATCCTAATAACTTTTATTATTATCCTTATTATTATTATTATTATAATATTGCTATAACTGTTATTATTATCCATATTCTATTGTTACTATCCGTATTACTCTTGCCTTTATCGTTATAACTATTATTACTATCCTTATTCTATTGTTACTGTTCGTATTACACTTGTCTTTATCCTTATAACTATTATTATTATTCTTATTATTATTATTATCGGTATAACTGTTATTTTTATCCTTATTATTATTATTATTGTCGCCATAACTGCTATTATTATCCTTATTCTATTGTTACTATCCGTATTCCTCTGATCTTTATCCTAATAACTTTTACTATTATCCTTATTATTATTATTATTATTATATTGCTATAACTGTTATTATTATCCATATTCTATTGTTACTATCCGTATTACTCTTGCCTTTATCGTTATAACTATTATTACTATCCTTATTCTATTGTTACTATTCGTATTACACTTGTCTTTATCCTTATAACTATTATTATTATCCTTATTATTATTATTATTATCGCTATAACTGTTACTATTATTCTTATTCTACTGTTACTATCCGTATTACTCTTGCCTTTATCCTTATAACTTTTATTATTATCCTTATTACCATTATTATTATCTCTATAACTGTTATTATTATCTTTATTCTATTATTACTATCCCTATTCCTCTTGTCTTTATCCTTATTACTATTATTATTATCGCTATAAATGTTATTATTATCCTTATTCTATTATTACTATCCCTATTCCTCTTGTCTTGATTCGTATAACTATTATTATTATCCTTCTTATTACTATTATTATCGATATAACTGTTATTATTATCCTTATTCTATTGTTACTATCCGTATGACTCTTGTCTTTATCCTTATAACTGTTATTATTATCCTTATTATTACTATTATTATCCTTATTATTACTATTATTATCGATATAACTGTTATTATTATCCTTATTCTATTGTTACTATCCGTATTCCTCTGGTCTTTATCCTTATAACTATTATTATTATCCTTATTACTATTATTATTATCGCTATAACTGTTATTATTATCCTTATTATTATTATTATTATCGATATAACTGTTATTATTATCCCTATTCTATTGTTACTATCCGTATTACTCTTGCCTTTATCCTTATAACTATTATTACTATCCTTATTCTATTGTCACTATCCGTATTACTCTTGTCTTTATCCTCATAACTATTATTATTATCCCTATTATTATTATTATTATCGGTATAACTATTATTTTTATCCTTATTATTATTATTATTATCGCCATAAGTGTTATTATTATCCTTATTCTATTGTTACTATCCGTATTACTCTTGCCTTTATCCTTATAATCATTATTATTATCCTTATTCTATTGTTACTATCCGTATTCCTCTTGTCTTTATCCTTATTACTATTATTATTATCGCTATAAATGTTATTATTATCCTTATTCTATTATTACTATCCCTATTCCTCTTGTCTTGATTCGTATAACTATTATTATTATCCTTCTTATTACTATTATTATCGATATAACTGTTATTATTATCCTTATTCTATTGTTACTATCCGTATTACTCTTGTCTTTATCCTTATAACTATTATTATTATCCTTATTACCATTATTATTATCTCTATAACTGTTATTATTATCTTTATTCTATTATTACTATCCCTATTCCTCTTGTCTTTATCCTTATTACCATTATTATTATCGCTATAAATGTTATCATTATCATTATTACTGTTATTTTTACTCTTATTGCTATTATTATTGTCACCATAACTGTTATTATTATCCTTATTATTATTATTATTATCGCCATAAGTGTTATTATTATCCTTATTCTATTGTTACTATCCGTATTACTCTTGCCTTTATCGTTATAACTATTATTACTATCCTTATTCTATTGTTACTATTCGTATTACACTTGTCTTTATCCTTATAACTATCATTATTATCCTTATTATTATTATTATTATCGCTATAACTGTTACTATTATTCTTATTCTACTGTTACTATCCGTATTACACTTGCCTTTATCCTTATAACTTTTATTATTATCCTTATTACCATTATTATTATCTCTATAACTGTTATTATTATCTTTATTCTATTATTACTATCCCTATTCCTCTTGTCTTTATCCTTATTACTATTATTATTATCGCTATAAATGTTATTATTATCCTTATTCTATTATTACTATCCCTATTCCTCTTGTCTTGATTCGTATAACTATTATGATTATCCTTCTTATTACTATTATTATCGATATAACTGTTATTATTATCCTTATTCTATTGTTACTATCCGTATGACTCTTGTCTTTATCCTTATAACTGTTATTATTATCCTTATTATTACTATTATTATCGATATAACTGTTATTATTATCCTTATTATTATTATTATTATCGATATAACTGTTATTATTATCCCTATTCTATTGTTACTATCCGTATTACTCTTGCCTTTATCCTTATAACTATTATTACTATCCTTATTCTATTGTCACTATCCGTATTACTCTTGTCTTTATCCTCATAACTATTATTATTATCCTTATTATTATTATTATTATCGGTATAACTATTATTTTTATCCTTATTATTATTATTATTATCGCCATAAGTGTTATTATTATCCTTATTCTATTGTTACTATCCGTATTACTCTTGCCTTTATCCTTATAATCATTATTATTATCCTTATTCTATTGTTACTATCCGTATTCCTCTAGTCTTTATCCTAATAACTTTTATTATTCTTCTTATTATTATTATTATTATATTGCTATAACTGTTATTATTATCCTTATTCTATTGTTACTATCCGTATTACTCTTGCTTTTATCCTTATAACTATTATTACTATCCTTATTCTATTGTTACTATCCGTATTACTCTTGCCTTTATCCTTATAACTATTATTATTATCCTTATTCTATTGTTACTATCCGTATTACTCGTGTCTTTATCCTCATAACTATTATTATTATCCTTATTATTATTATTATTATCGCTATAACTGTTACGATTATTCTTATTCTACTGTTACTATCCGTATTACTCTTGCCTTTATCCTTATAATTTTTATTATTATCCTTATTACCATTATTATTATCTCTATAACTGTTATTATTATCTTTAATCTATTATTACTATCCCTATTCCTCTTGTCTTTATCCTTATTACTATTATTATTATCGCTATAAATGTTATTATTATCCTTATTCTATTGTTACTATCCGTATTACTCTTGTCTTTATCCTTATAACTATTATTATTATCCTTATTACCATTATTATTATCTCTATAACTGTTATTATTATCTTTATTCTATTATTACTATCCCTATTCCTCTTGTCTTTATCCTTATTACCATTATTATTATCGCTATAAATGTTATCATTATCATTATTACTGTTATTTTTACTCTTATTGCTATTATTATTGTCACCATAACTGTTATTATTATCCTTATTATTATTATTATTATCGCCATAAGTGTTATTATTATCCTTATTCTATTGTTACTATCCGTATTACTCTTGCCTTTATCGTTATAACTATTATTACTATCCTTATTCTATTGTTACTATTCGTATTACACTTGTCTTTATCCTTATAACTATCATTATTATCCTTATTATTATTATTATTATCGCTATAACTGTTACTATTATTCTTATTCTACTGTTACTATCCGTATTACACTTGCCTTTATCCTTATAACTTTTATTATTATCCTTATTACCATTATTATTATCTCTATAACTGTTATTATTATCTTTATTCTATTATTACTATCCCTATTCCTCTTGTCTTTATCCTTATTACTATTATTATTATCGCTATAAATGTTATTATTATCCTTATTCTATTATTACTATCCCTATTCCTCTTGTCTTGATTCGTATAACTATTATGATTATCCTTCTTATTACTATTATTATCGATATAACTGTTATTATTATCCTTATTCTATTGTTACTATCCGTATGACTCTTGTCTTTATCCTTATAACTGTTATTATTATCCTTATTATTACTATTATTATCGATATAACTGTTATTATTATCCTTATTATTATTATTATTATCGATATAACTGTTATTATTATCCCTATTCTATTGTTACTATCCGTATTACTCTTGCCTTTATCCTTATAACTATTATTACTATCCTTATTCTATTGTCACTATCCGTATTACTCTTGTCTTTATCCTCATAACTATTATTATTATCCTTATTATTATTATTATTATCGGTATAACTATTATTTTTATCCTTATTATTATTATTATTATCGCCATAAGTGTTATTATTATCCTTATTCTATTGTTACTATCCGTATTACTCTTGCCTTTATCCTTATAATCATTATTATTATCCTTATTCTATTGTTACTATCCGTATTCCTCTAGTCTTTATCCTAATAACTTTTATTATTCTTCTTATTATTATTATTATTATATTGCTATAACTGTTATTATTATCCTTATTCTATTGTTACTATCCGTATTACTCTTGCTTTTATCCTTATAACTATTATTACTATCCTTATTCTATTGTTACTATCCGTATTACTCTTGCCTTTATCCTTATAACTATTATTATTATCCTTATTCTATTGTTACTATCCGTATTACTCGTGTCTTTATCCTCATAACTATTATTATTATCCTTATTATTATTATTATTATCGCTATAACTGTTACGATTATTCTTATTCTACTGTTACTATCCGTATTACTCTTGCCTTTATCCTTATAATTTTTATTATTATCCTTATTACCATTATTATTATCTCTATAACTGTTATTATTATCTTTAATCTATTATTACTATCCCTATTCCTCTTGTCTTTATCCTTATTACTATTATTATTATCGCTATAAATGTTATTATTATCCTTATTCTATTATTACTATCCCTATTCCTCTTGTCTTGATTCGTATAACTATTATTATTATCCTTCTTATTACTATTATTATCGATATAACTGTTATTATTATCCTTATTCTATTGTTACTATCCGTATTACTCTTGTCTTTATCCTTATAACTATTATTATTATACTCATTATTATTATTATTATTATCGCTATAACTGTTACTATTATTCTTATTCAACTGTTATTATCCGTATTACTCTTGCCTTTATCCTGATAACTTTTATTATTATCCTTATTACCATTATTATTATCTCTATAACTGTTATTATTATCTTTATTCTATTATTACTATCCCTATTCCTCTTGTCTTTATCCTTATTACTATTATTATTATCGCTATAAATGTTATTATTATCCTTATTCTATTATTACTATCAGTATTCCTCTTGTCCTGATTCGTATAACTATTATTATTATCCTTCTTATTACTATTATTATCGATATAACTGTTATTATTATCCTTATTCTATTGTTACTATCCGTATTACTCTTGCCTTTATCCTTATAACTATTATTATTATCGCTATAACTGTTATTATTATCCTTATTCTATTGTTACTATCCGTATGACTCCTGTCTTTATCCTTATAACTGTTATTATTATCCTTATTATTACTATTAGTATCGATATAACTGTTATTATTATCCTTATTATTATTATTATTATTATCGATATAACTGTTATTATTATCCTTATTCTATTGTTACTATCCGTATTACTCTTGCCTTTATCCTTATAACTATTATTACTATCCTTATTCTATTGTTACTATTCGTATTACTCTTGTCTTTATCCTTATAACTATTATTATTATCCTTATTATTATCGCTATAACTGTTACGATTATTCTTATTGTACTGTTACTATCCGTATTACTCTTGCCTTTATCCTTATAACTTTTATTATTATCCTTATTACCATTATTATTATCTCTATAACTGTTATTATTATCTTTATTCTATTATTACTATCCCTATTAGTCTTGTCTTGATCCTTATTACTATTATTATTATCGCTAAAAATGTTATTATTATCCTTATTCTATTATTACTATCCCTATTCCTCTTGCCTTGATTCTTATAACTATGATTATTATCCTTCTTATTACTATTATTATCGATATAACTGTTATTATTATCCCTATTCTATTGTTACTATCCGTATTACTCTTGCCTTTATCCTTATAACTATTATTATTATCCTTATTATTATTATTATTATCGCCATAACTGTTATTATTATCCTTATTATTACTATTATTATCGATATAACTGTTATTATTATCCTTATTCTATTGTTACTATCCGTATTCCTCTGGTCTTTATCCTTATAACTATTATTATTATCCTTATTACTATTATTATTATCGCTATAACTGTTATTATTATCCTTATTATTATTATCATTATTATCGATATAACTGTTATTATTATCCTTATTCTATTGTTACTATCCGTATTACTCTTGCCTTTATCCTTATAACTATTATTACTATCCTTATTCTATTGTTACTATTCGTATTACTCTTGTCTTTATCGTTATAACTATTGTTATTATCCTTATTATTATTATTATTATCGCTATAACTGTTACTATTATTCTTATTCTACTGTTACTATCCGTATTACTCTTGCCTTTATCCTTATAACTATTATTATTATCCTTATTATTATTATTATTATCGCTATAACTGTTACTATTATTCTTATTCTACTGTTACTATCCGTATTCCTCTTGCCTTTATCCTTATAACTATTATTATTATCGCTATAACTGTTATTATTATCCATATTCTATTGTTACTATCCGTATTACTCTTGCCTTTATCGTTATAACTATTATTGCTATCCTTATTCTATTGTTACTATCCGTATTACTCTTGTCTTTATCCTTATAACTATTATTATTATCTTTATTCTATTATTACTATCCCAATTCCTCTTGCCTTGATCCTTATTACTATTATTATTATCGCTAAAAATGTTATTATTATCCTTATTCTATTATTACTATCCCTATTCCTCTTGTCTTGATTCTTATAACTATTATTATTATCCTTCTTATTACTATTATTATCGATATAACTGTTATTATTATCCCTATTCTATTGTTACTATCCGTATTACTCTTGCCTTTATCCTTATAACTATTATTACTATCCTTATTCTATTGTTGCTATTCGTATTACTCTTGTCTTTATCGTTATAACTATTATTATTATCCTTATTATTATTATTATTATCGCTATAACTGTTACTATTATTCTTATTCTACTGTTACTATCCGTATTCCTCTTGCCTTTATCCTTATAACTATTATTATTATCGCTATAACTGTTATTATTATCCTTATTATTATTATTATTATTATCGCTATAACTGTTATTATTATCCTTATTATTATTATTATTATTATCGATATAACTGTTATTATTATCCTTATTCTATTGTTACTATCCGTATTACTCTTGCCTTTATCCTTATAACTATTATTACTATCCTTATTACCATTATTATTATCTCTATAACTGTTATTATTATCTTTATTCTATTATTACTATCCCTATTCCTCTTGTCTTGATCCTTATTACTATTATTATTATCGCTAAAAATGTTATTATTATCCTTATTCTATTATTACTATCCCTATTCCTCTTGCCTTTATCCTTATAACAATTATTATTATCGCTATAACTGTTATTATTATCCTTATTATTATTATTATTATCGATATAACTGTTATTATTATCCTTATTCTATTGTTACTATCCGTATTACTCTTGCCTTTATCCTTATAACTATTATTACTATCCTTATTCTATTGTTACTATTCGTATTACTCTTGTCTTTATCGTTATAACTATTGTTATTATCCTTATTATTATTATTATTATTATCGCTATAACTGTTACTATTATTCTTATTCTACTGTTACTATCCGTATTACTCTTGCCTTTATCCTTATAACTATTATTATTATCCTTATTATTATTATTATTATCGCTATAACTGTTACTATTATTCTTATTCTACTGTTACTATCCGTTTTCCTCTTGCCTTTATCCTTATAACTATTATTATTATCGCTATAACTGTTATTATTATCCATATTCTATTGTTACTATCCGTATTACTCTTGCCTTTATCGTTATAACTATTATTGCTATACTTATTCTATTGTTACTATCCGTATTACTCTTGTCTTTATCCTTATAACTATTATTATTATCTTTATTCTATTATTACTATCCCTATTCCTCTTGTCTTGATCCTTATTACTATTATTATTATCGCTAAAAATGTTATTATTATCCTTATTCTATTATTACTATCCCTATTCCTCTTGTCTTGATTCTTATAACTATTATTATTATCCTTCTTATTACTATTATTATCGATATAACTGTTATTATTATCCCTATTCTACTGTTACTATCCGTATTACTCTTGCCTTTATCCTTATAACTTTTATTATTATCCTTATTACCATTATTATTATCTCTATAACTGTTATTATTATCTATATTCTATTATTACTATCCCTATTCCTCTTGTCTTTATCCTTATTACTATTATTATTATCCTTATTATTATTATTATTATCGCTATAACTGTTACTATTATTCTTATTCTACTGTTACTATCCGTATTCCTCTTGCCTTTATCCTTATAACTATTATTATTATCGCTATAACTGTTATTATTATCCTTATTCTATTGTTACTATCCGTATGACTCCTGTCTTTATCCTTATAACTGTTATTATTATCCTTATTATTACTATTATTATCGATATAACTGTTATTATTATCCTTATTATTATTATTATTATTATCGATATAACTGTTATTATTATCCTTATTATTACTATTATTATCGATATAACTGTTATTATTATCCTTATTCTATTGTTGCTATCCGTATTCCTCTGGTCTTTATCCTTATAACTATTATTATTATCCTTATTACTATTATTATTATCGCTATAACTGTTATTATTATCCTTATTATTATTATTATTATCGATATAACTGTTATTATTATCCTTATTCTATTGTTACTATCCGTATTACTCTTGCCTTTATCCTTATAACTATTATTACTATCCTTATTCTATTGTTACTATTCGTATTACTCTTGTCTTTATCGTTATAACTATTGTTATTATCCTTATTATTATTATTATTATCGCTATAACTGTTACTATTATTCTTATTCTACTGTTACTATCCGTATTACTCTTGCCTTTATCCTTATAACTATTATTATTATCCTTATTATTATTATTATTATCGCTATAACTGTTACTATTATTCTTATTCTACTGTTACTATCCGTATTCCTCTTGCCTTTATCCTTATAACTATTATTATTATCGCTATAACTGTTATTATTATCCATATTCTATTGTTACTATCCGTATTACTCTTGCCTTTATCGTTATAACTATTATTGCTATCCTTATTCTATTGTTACTATCCGTATTACTCTTGTCTTTATCCTTATAACTATTATTATTATCTTTATTCTATTATTACTATCCCTATTCCTCTTGTCTTGATTCTTATAACTTTTATTATTATCCTTCTTATTACTATTATTATCGATATAACTGTTATTATTATCCCTATTCTATTGTTACTATCCGTATTACTCTTGCCTTTATCCTTATAACTATTATTACTATCCTTACTCTATTGTCACTATCCGTATTACTCTTGTCTTTATCGCTATAACTGTTATTATTATCCTTATTATTACTATTATTATCGATATAACTGTTATTCTTATCCTTATTCTATTGTTACTATCCGTATTCCTCTGGTCTTTATCCTTATAACTATTATTATTATCCTTATTACTATTATTATTATCGCTATAACTGTTATTATTATCCTTATTATTATTATTATTATTATCGATATAACTGTTATTATTATCCCTATTCTATTGTTATTATCCGTATTACTCTTGCCTTTATCCTTATAACTATTATTACTATCCTTATTCTATTGTTACTATTCGTATTACTCTTGTCTTTATCGTTATAACTATTGTTATTATCCTTATTATTATTATTATTATCGCTATAACTGTTACTATTATTCTTATTCTACTGTTACTATCCGTATTACTCTTGCCTTTATCCTTATAACTATTATTATTATCCTTATTATTATTATTATTATCGCTATAACTGTTACTATTATTCTTATTCTACTGTTACTATCCGTATTCCTCTTGCCTTTATCCTTATAACTATTATTATTATCGCTATAACTGTTATTATTATCCATATTCTATTGTTACTATCCGTATTACTCTTGCCTTTATCGTTATAACTATTATTGCTATCCTTATTCTATTGTTACTATCCGTATTACTCTTGTCTTTATCCTTATAACTATTATTATTATCTTTATTCTATTATTACTATCCCAATTCCTCTTGTCTTGATCCTTATTACTATTATTATTATCGCTAAAAATGTTATTATTATCCTTATTCTATTATTACTATCCCTATTCCTCTTGTCTTGATTCTTATAACTATTATTATTATCCTTCTTATTACTATTATTATCGATATAACTGTTATTATTTTCTTTATTCTATTATTACTATCCCTATTCCTCTTGTCTTGATCCTTATTACTATTATTATTATCGCTAAAAATGTTATTATTATCCTTATTCTATTATTACTATCCCTATTCCTCTTGTCTTGATTCTTATAACTATTATTATTATCCTTTTTATTACTATTATTATCGATATAACTGTTATTATTATCCCTATTCTATTGTTACTATCCGTATTACTCTTGCCTTTATCCTTATAACTATTATTATTATCCTTATTATTATTATTATTATCGCTATAACTGTTACTATTATTCTTATTCTACTGTTACTATCCGTATTCCTCTTGCCTTTATCCTTATAACTATTATTATTATCGCTATAACTGTTATTACTATCCTTATTCTATTGTTACTATTCGTATTACTCTTGTCTTTATCGTTATAACTATTATTATTATCCTTATTATTATTATTATTATCGCTATAACTGTTACTATTATTCTTATTCTACTGTTACTATCCGTATTACTCTTGCCTTTATCCTTATAACTTTTATTATTATCCTTATTACCATTATTATTATCTCTATAACTGTTATTATTATCTTTATTCTATTATTACTATCCCTATTCCTCTTGTCTTTATCCTTATTACTATTATTATTATCCTTATTATTATTATTATTATCGCTATAACTGTTACTATTATTCTTATTCTACTGTTACTATCCGTATTACTCTTGCCTTTATCCTTATAACTATTATTATTATCCTTATTATTATTATTATTATCGCTATAACTGTTACTATTATTCTTATTCTACTGTTACTATCCGTATTCCTCTTGCCTTTATCCTTATAACTATTATTATTATCGCTATAACTGTTATTATTATCCATATTCTATTGTTACTATCCGTATTACTCTTGCCTTTATCGTTATAACTATTATTGCTATCCTTATTCTATTGTTACTATCCGTATTACTCTTGTCTTTATCCTTATAACTATTATTATTATCTTTATTCTATTATTACTATCCCAATTCCTCTTGTCTTGATCCTTATTACTATTATTATTATCGCTAAAAATGTTATTATTATCCTTATTCTATTATTATTATCCTTCTTATTACTATTATTATCGATATAACTGTTATTATTTTCTTTATTCTATTATTACTATCCCTATTCCTCTTGTCTTGATCCTTATTACTATTATTATTATCGCTAAAAATGTTATTATTATCCTTATTCTATTATTACTATCCCTATTCCTCTTGTCTTGATTCTTATAACTATTATTATTATCCTTCTTATTACTATTATTATCGATATAACTGTTATTATTATCCCTATTCTATTGTTACTATCCGTATTACTCTTGCCTTTATCCTTATAACTATTATTACTATCCTTATTCTATTGTTGCTATTCGTATTACTCTTGTCTTTATCGTTATAACTATTATTATTATCCTTATTATTATTATTATTATCGCTATAACTGTTACTATTATTCTTATTCTACTGTTACTATCCGTATTCCTCTTGCCTTTATCCTTATAACTATTATTATTATCGCTATAACTGTTATTATTATCCATATTCTATTGTTACTATCCGTATTACTCTTGCCTTTATCGTTATAAATATTATTGCTATCCTTATTCTATTGTTACTATCCGTATTACTCTTGTCTTTATCCTTATAACTATTATTATTATCTTTATTCTATTATTACTATCCCTATTCCTCTTGTCTTGATCCTTATTACTATTATTATTATCGCTAAAAATGTTATTATTATCCTTATTCTATTATTACTATCCCTATTCCTCTTGTCTTGATTCTTATAACTATTATTATTATCCTTCTTATTACTATTATTATCGATATAACTGTTATTATTATCCCTATTCTACTGTTACTATCCGTATTACTCTTGCCTTTATCCTTATAATTATTATTACTATCCTTACTCTATTGTCACTATCCGTATTACTCTTGTCTTTATCCTCATAACTATTATTATTATCCTTATTATTATTATTATTATCGGTATAACTATTTTTTTTATTCTTATTATTATTATTATTATCGATATAACTGTTATTATTATCCTTATTCTATTGTTACTATCCGTATTCCTCTGATCTTTATCCTAATAACTTTTATTATTATCCTTATTATTATTATTATTATATTGCTATAACTGTTATTATTATCCATATTCTATTGTTACTCTCCGTATTCCTCTGATCTTTATCCTAATAACTTTTATTATTATCCTTATTATTATTATTATTATATTGCTATAACTGTTATTATTATCCATATTCTATTGTTACTATCCGTATTACTCTTGCCTTTATCGTTATAACTATTATTACTATCCTTATTCTATTGTTACTATTCGTATTACTCTTGTCTTTATCGTTATAACTATTATTATTATCCTTATTATTATTATTATTATCGCTATAACTGTTACTATTATTCCTATTCTACTGTTACTATCCGTATTACTCTTGCCTTTATCCTTATAACTTTTATTATTATCCTTATTACCATTATTATTATCTCTATAACTGTTATTATTATCTTTATTCTATTATTACTATCCCTATTCCTCTTGTCTTTATCCTTATTACTATTATTATTATCCTTATTATTATTATTATTATCGCTATAACTGTTACTATTATTCTTATTCTACTGTTACTATCCGTATTACTCTTGCCTTTATCCTTATAACTATTATTATTATCCTTATTATTATTATTATTATCGCTATAACTGTTACTATTATTCTTATTCTACTGTTACTATCCGTATTCCTCTTGCCTTTATCCTTATAACTATTATTATTATCGCTATAACTGTTATTATTATCCATATTCTATTGTTACTATCCGTATTACTCTTGCCTTTATCGTTATAACTATTATTGCTATCCTTATTCTATTGTTACTATCCGTATTACTCTTGTCTTTATCCTTATAACTATTATTATTATCTTTATTCTATTATTACTATCCCAATTCCTCTTGTCTTGATCCTTATTACTATTATTATTATCGCTAAAAATGTTATTATTATCCTTATTCTATTATTACTATCCCTATTCCTCTTGTCTTGATTCTTATAACTATTATTATTATCCTTCTTATTACTATTATTATCGATATAACTGTTATTATTATCCCTATTCTACTGTTACTATCCGTATTACTCTTGCCTTTATCCTTATAATTATTATTACTATCCTTACTCTATTGTCACTATCCGTAGTACTCTTGTCTTTATCCTCATAACTATTATTATTATCCTTATTATTATTATTATTATTATCGGTATAACTATTTTTTTTATTCTTATTATTATTATTATTATCGATATAACTGTTATTATTATCCTTATTCTATTGTTACTATCCGTATTCCTCTGATCTTTATCCTAATAACTTTTATTATTATCCTTATTATTATTATTATTATATTGCTATAACTGTTATTATTATCCATATTCTATTGTTACTCTCCGTATTCCTCTGATCTTTATCCTAATAACTTTTATTATTATCCTTATTATTATTATTATTATATTGCTATAACTGTTATTATTATCCATATTCTATTGTTACTATCCGTATTACTCTTGCCTTTATCGTTATAACTATTATTACTATCCTTATTCTATTGTTACTATTCGTATTACTCTTGTCTTTATCGTTATAACTATTATTATTATCCTTATTATTATTATTATTATCGCTATAACTGTTACTATTATTCTTATTCTACTGTTACTATCCGTATTACTCTTGCCTTTATCCTTATAACTTTTATTATTATCCTTATTACCATTATTATTATCTCTATAACTGTTATTATTATCTTTATTCTATTATTACTATCCCTATTCCTCTTGTCTTTATCCTTATTACTATTATTATTATCCTTATTATTATTATTATTATCGCTATAACTGTTACTATTATTCTTATTCTACTGTTACTATCCGTATTCCTCTTGCCTTTATCCTTATAACTATTATTATTATCGCTATTACTATTATTATTATCGCTATAACTGTTATTATTATCCTTATTATTATTATTATTATCGATATAACTGTTATTATTATCCTTATTCTATTGTTACTATCCGTATTACTCTTGCCTTTATCCTTATAACTATTATTACTATCCTTATTCTATTGTTACTATTCGTATTACTCTTGTCTTTATCGTTATAACTATTGTTATTATCCTTATTATTATTATTATTATCGCTATAACTGTTACTATTATTCTTATTCTACTGTTACTATCCGTATTACTCTTGCCTTTATCCTTATAACTATTATTATTATCCTTATTATTATTATTATTATCGCTATAACTGTTACTATTATTCTTATTCTACTGTTACTATCCGTATTCCTCTTGCCTTTATCCTTATAACTATTATTATTATCGCTATAACTGTTATTATTATCCATATTCTATTGTTACTATCCGTATTACTCTTGCCTTTATCGTTATAACTATTATTACTATCCTTATTCTATTGTTACTATTCGTATTACTCTTGTCTTTATCGTTATAACTATTATTATTATCCTTATTATTATTATTATTATCGCTATAACTGTTACTATTATTCTTATTCTACTGTTACTATCCGTATTACTCTTGCCTTTATCCTTATAACTTTTATTATTATCCTTATTACCATTATTATTATCTCTATAACTGTTATTATTATCCTTATTCTATTATTACTATCCCTATTCCTCTTGTCTTGATTCTTATAACTATTATTATTATCCTTTGTAATACTATTATTATCGATATAACTGTTATTATTATCCCTATTCTATTGTTATTATCCGTATTACTCTTGCCTTTATCCTTATAACTATTATTATTATCCTTATTATTATTATTATTATCGCTATAACTGTTACTATTATTCTTATTCTACTGTTACTATCCGTATTCCTCTTGCCTTTATCCTTATAACTATTATTATTATCGCTATAACTGTTATTATTATCCTTATTCTATTGTTACTATCCGTATGACTCATGTCTTTATCCTTATAACTGTTATTATTATCCTTATTATTACTATTATTATCGATATAACTGTTATTATTATCCTTATTCTATTGTTACTATCCGTATTCCTCTGGTCTTTATCCTTATAACTATTATTATTATCCTTATTACTATTATTATTATCGCTATAACTGTTATTATTATCCTTATTATTATTATTATTATTATCGATATAACTGTTATTATTATCCTTATTCTATTGTTACTATCCGTATTACTCTTGCCTTTATCGTTATAACTATTATTACTATCCTTATTCTATTGTTACTATTCGTATTACTCTTGTCTTTATCGTTATAACTATTATTATTATCCTTATTATTATTATTATTATCGCTATAACTGTTACTATTATTCTTATTCTACTGTTACTATCCGTATTACTCTTGCCTTTATCCTTATAACTTTTATTATTATCCTTATTACCATTATTATTATCTCTATAACTGTTATTATTATCTTTATTCTATTTTTACTACCCCTATTCCTCTTGTCTTTATCCTTATTACTATTATTATTATCGCTATAACTGTTATTATTATCCATATTCTATTGTTACTATCCGTATTACTCTTGCCTTTATCGTTATAACTATTATTGCTATCCTTATTCTATTGTTACTATCCGTATTACTCTTGTCTTTATCCTTATAACTATTATTATTATCTTTATTCTATTATTACTATCCCAATTCCTCTTGTCTTGAACCTTATTACTATTATTATTATCGCTAAAAATGTTATTATTATCCTTATTCTATTATTACTATCCCTATTCCTCTTGTCTTGATTCTTATAACTATTATTATTATCCTTCTTATTACTATTATTATCGATATAACTGTTATTATTATCCCTATTCTATTGTTACTATCCGTATTACTCTTGCCTTTATCCTTATAACTATTATTACTATCCTTACTCTATTGTCACTATCCGTATTACTCTTGTCTTTATCGCTATAACTGTTATTATTATCCTTATTATTACTATTATTATCGATATAACTGTTATTATTATCCTTATTCTATTGTTACTATCCGTATTCCTCTGGTCTTTATCCTTATAACTATTATTATTATCCTTATTACTATTATTATTATCGCTATAACTGTTATTATTATCCTTATTATTATTATTATTATTATCGATATAACTGTTATTATTATCCCTATTCTATTGTTATTATCCGTATTACTCTTGCCTTTATCCTTATAACTATTATTATTATCCTTATTATTATTATTATTATCGCTATAACTGTTACTATTATTCTTATTCTACTGTTACTATCCGTATTCCTCTTGCCTTTATCCTTATAACTATTATTATTATCGCCATAACTGTTATTATTATCCTTATTCTATTGTTACTATCCGTATGACTCATGTCTTTATCCTTATAACTGTTATTATTATCCTTATTATTACTATTATTATCGATATAACTGTTATTATTATCCTTATTCTATTGTTACTATCCGTATTCCTCTGGTCTTTATCCTTATAACTATTATTATTATCCTTATTACTATTATTATTATCGCTATAACTGTTATTATTATCCTTATTATTATTATTATTATTATCGATATAACTGTTATTATTATCCTTATTCTATTGTTACTATCCGTATTACTCTTGCCTTTATCCTTATAACTATTATTACTATCCTTATTCTATTGTTACTATTCGTATTACTCTTGTCTTTATCCTTATAACTATTATTATTATCCTTATTATTATTATTATTATCGCTATAACTGTTACGATTATTCTTATTCTACTGTTACTATCCGTATTACTCTTGCCTTTATCCTTATAACTTTAATTATTATCCTTATTACCATTATTATTATCTCTATAACTGTTATTATTATCTTTATTCTATTATCACTATCCCTATTCCTCTTGTCTTGATCCTTATTACTATTATTATTATCGCTAAAAATGTTATTATTATCCTTATTCTATTATTACTATCCCTATTCCTCTTGTCTTGATTCTTATAACTATTATTATTATCCTTCTTATTACTATTATTATCGATATATCTGTTATTATTATCCCTATTCTATTGTTACTATCCGTATTACTCTTGCCTTTATCCTTATAACTATTATTACTATCCTTATTCTATTGTTACTATTCGTATTACTCTTGTCTTTATCCTTATAACTATTATTATTATCCTTATTATTATTATTATTATCGCTATAACTGTTACGATTATTCTTATTCTACTGTTACTATCCGTATTACTCTTGCCTTTATCCTTATAACTTTTATTATTATCCTTATTACCATTATTATTATCTCTATAACTGTTATTATTTTCTTTATTCTATTATTACTATCCCTATTCCTCTTGTCTTGATCCTTATTACTATTATTATTATCGCTAAAAATGTTATTATTATCCTTATTCTATTATTACTATCCCTATTCCTCTTGTCTTGATTCTTATAACTATTATTATTATCCTTCTTATTACTATTATTATCGATATAACTGTTATTATTATCCCTATTCTATTGTTACTATCCGTATTACTCTTGCCTTTATCCTTATAACTATTATTACTATCCTTATTCTATTGTTGCTATTCGTATTACTCTTGTCTTTATCGTTATAACTATTATTATTATCCTTATTATTATTATTATTATCGCTATAACTGTTACTATTATTCTTATTCTACTGTTACTATCCGTATTACTCTTGCCTTTATCCTTATAACTTTTATTATTATCCTTATTACCATTATTATTATCTCTATAACTGTTATTATTATCTTTATTCTATTATTACTATCCCTATTCCTCTTGCCTTGATCCTTATTACTATTATTATTATCGCTATAAATGTTATTATTATCCTTATTCTATTATTACTATCCCTATTCCTCTTGTCTTGATTCTTATAACTATTATTATTATCCTTCTTATTACTATTTTTATCCTTATAACTATTATTATTATCCTTATTCTATTGTTACTATCCGTATTCCTCTGATCTTTATCCTAATAACTTTTATTATTATTCTTATTATTATTATTATTATATTGCTATAACTGTTATTATTATCCATATTCTATTGTTACTATCCGTATTACTCTTGCCTTTATCGTTATAACTATTATTACTATCCTTATTCTATTGTTACTATTCGTATTACTCTTGTCTTTATCGTTATAACTATTATTATTATCCTTATTATTATTATTATTATCGCTATAACTGTTACTATTATTCTTATTCTACTGTTACTATCCGTATTACTCTTGCCTTTATCCTTATAACTTTTATTATTATCCTTATTACCATTATTATTATCTCTATAACTGTTATTATTATCTTTATTCTATTATTACTATCCCTATTCCTCTTGTCTTTATCCTTATTACTATTATTATTATCGCTATAAATGTTATTATTATCCTTATTCTATTATTACTATCCCTATTCCTCTTGTCTTGATTCTTATAACTATTATTATTATCCTTCTTATTACTATTTTTATCCTTATAACTATTATTATTATCCTTATTATTATTATTATTATCGCTATAACTGTTACGATTATTCTTATTCTACTGTTACTATCCGTATTACTCTTGCCTTTATCCTTATAACTTTTATTATTATCCTTATTACCATTATTATTATCTCTATAACTGTTACTATTTTCTTTATTCTATTATTACTATCCCTATTCCTCTTGTCTTGATCCTTATTACTATTATTATTATCGCTAAAAATGTTATTATTATCCTTATTCTATTATTACTATCCCTATTCCTCTTGTCTTGATTCTTATAACTATTATTATTATCCTTCTTATTACTATTATTATCGATATATCTGTTATTATTATCCCTATTCTATTGTTACTATCCGTATTACTCTTGCCTTTATCCTTATAACTATTATTACTATCCTTATTCTATTGTTACTATTCGTATTACTCTTGTCTTTATCGTTATAACTATTATTATTATCCTTATTATTATTATTATTATCGCTATAACTGTTACTATTATTCTTATTCTACTGTTACTATCCGTATTACTCTCGCCTTTATCCTTATAACGTTTATTATTATCCTCATTACCATTATTATTATCTCTATAACTGTTATTATTATCTTTATTCTATTATTACTATCCCTATTCCTCTTGTCTTTATCCTTATTACTATTATTATTATCGCTATAAATGTTATTATTGTCCTTTTTCAATTATTACTATCCCTATTCCTCTTGACTTGATTCGTATAACTATTATTATTCTTCTTCTTATTACTATTATTATCGATATAACTGTTTTTATTATCCTTATTCTATTGTTACTATCCGTATTACTCTTGCCTTTATCCTTATAACTATTATTACTATCTTTATTCTATTGTTACTATCCGTATTACTCTTGCCTTTAGCCTTATAACTATTATTACTATCGTTATTCTATTGTCACTATCCGTATTACTCTTGTCTTTATCCTCATAACTATTATTATTATCCTTATTATTATTATTATTATCGGTATAACTGTTACTATTATTCTTATTCTACTGTTACTATCCGTATTACTCTTGCCTTTATCCTTATAACTTTTATTATTATCCTTAGTAACATTATTATTATCTCTATAACTGTTATTATTATCTTTATTCTATTATTACTATCCCTATTCCTCTTGTCTTTATCCTTATTACTATTATTATTATCGCTATAAATGTTATTATTATCCTTATTCTATTGTTACTATCCGTATTACTCTTGTCTTTATCCTTATAACTATTATTATTATCCTTATTATTATTATTATTATCGCTATAACTGTTACTATTATTCTTATTCTACTGTTACTATCCGTATTACTCTTGCCTTTATCCTTATAACTTTTATTATTATCCTTATTACCATTATTATTATCTCTATAACTGTTATTATTATCTTTATTCTATTATTACTATCCCTATTCCTCTTGTCTTTATCCTTATTACTATTATTATTATCGCTATAACTGTTACGATTATTCTTATTCTACTGTTACTATCCGTATCACTCTTGCCTTTATCCTTATAACTTTTATTATTATCCTTATTACCATTATTATTATCTCTATAACTGTTATTATTTTCTTTAGTCTATTATTACTATCCCTATTCCTCTTGTCTTGATCCTTATTACTATTACTATTATCGCTAAAAATGTTATTATTATCCTTATTCTATTATTACTATCCCTATTCCTCTTGTCTTGATTCTTATAACTATTATTATTATCCTTCTTATTACTATTATTATCGATATAACTGTTATTATTATCCCTATTCTATTGTTACTATCCGTATTACTCTTGCCTTTATCCTTATAACTATTATTACTATCCTTATTCTATTGTTACTATTCGTATTACTCTTGTCTTTATCGTTATAACTATTATTATTATCCTTATTACTATTATTATTATCGCTATAACTGTTACGATTATTCTTATTCTACTGTTACTATCCGTATCACTCTTGCCTTTATCCTTATAACTTTTATTATTATCCTTATTACCATTATTATTATCTCTATAACTGTTATTATTTTCTTTAGTCTATTATTACTATCCCTATTCCTCTTGTCTTGATCCTTATTACTATTACTATTATCGCTAAAAATGTTATTATTATCCTTATTCTATTATTACTATCCCTATTCCTCTTGTCTTGATTCTTATAATTATTATTATTATCCTTCTTATTACTATTATTATCGATATAACTGTTATTATTATCCCTATTCTATTGTTACTATCCGTATTACTCTTGCCTTTATCCTTATAACTATTATTACTATCCTTATTCTATTGTCACTGTCCGTATTACTCTTGTCTTTATCCTCATAACTATTATTATTATCCTTATTATTATTATTATTATCGGTATAACTATTATTTTTATTCTTATTATTATTATTATTATCGCCATAATTGTTGTTATTATCCTTATTCTATTGTTACTATCCGTATTCCTCTGATCTTTATCCTAATAACTTTTATTATTATTCTTATTATTATTATTATTATATTGCTATAACTGTTATTATTATCCATATTCTATTGTTACTATCCGTATTACTCTTGCCTTTATCGTTATAACTATTATTACTATCCTTATTCTATTGTTACTATTCGTATTACTCTTGTCTTTATCGTTATAACTATTATTATTATCCTTATTATTATTATTATTATCGCTATAACTGTTACTATTATTCTTATTCTACTGTTACTATCCGTATTACTCTTGCCTTTATCCTTATAACTTTTATTATTATCCTTATTACCATTATTATTATCTCTATAACTGTTATTATTATCTTTATTCTATTATTACTATCCCTATTCCTCTTGTCTTTATCCTTATTACTATTATTATTATCGCTATAAATGTTATTATTATCCTTATTCTATTGTTACTATCCGTATTACTCTTGTCTTTATCCTTATAACTATTATTATTATCCTTATTATTATTATTATTATCGCTATAACTATTACTATTATTCTTATTCTACTGTTACTATACGTATTACTCTTGCCTTTATCCTTATAACTATTATTACTATCCTTATTCTATTGTTACTATTCGTATTACTCTTGTCTTTATCGTTATAACTATTATTATTATCCTTATTATTATTATTATTATCGCTATAACTGTTACTATTATTCTTATTCTACTGTTACTATCCGTATTACTCTTGCCTTTATCCTTATAACTTTTATTATTATCCTTATTACCATTATTATTATCTCTATAACTGTTATTATTATCTTTATTCTATTATTACTATCCCTATTCCTCTTGTCTTTATCCTTATTACTATTATTATTATCGCTATAAATGTTATTATTATCCTTATTCTATTATTACTATCCCTATTCCTCTTGTCTTGATTCGTATAACTATTATTATTATCCTTCTTATTACTATTATTATCGATATAACTGTTATTATTATCCTTATTCTATTATTACTATCCCTATTCCTCTTGTCTTGATTCTTATAACTATTATTATTATCCTTCTTATTACTATTATTATCGATATAACTGTTATTATTATCCTTATTCTATTATTACTATCCCTATTCCTCTTGTCTTGATTCTTATAACTATTATTATTATCCTTCTTATTACTATTATTATCGATATAACTGTTATTATTATCCCTATTCTATTGTTACTATCCGTATTACTCTTGCCTTTATCCTTATAACTATTATTATTATCGCTATAACTGTTATTATTATCCATATTCTATTGTTACTATCCGTATTACTCTTGCCTTTATCGTTATAACTATTATTACTATCCTTATTCTATTGTTACTATTCGTATTACTCTTGTCTTTATCCTTATAACTATTATTATTATCCTTATTATTATTATTATTATCGCTATAACTGTTACTATTATTCTTATTCTACTGTTACTATCCGTATTACTCTTGCCTTTATCCTTATAACTTTTATTATTATCCTTATTACCATTATTATTATCTCTATAACTGTTATTATTATCTTTATTCTATTATTACTATCATTATTCCTCTTGTCTTTATCCTTATTACTATTATTATTATCCTTGTTCTATTATTACTATCCCTATTGCTCTTGTCTTGATTCGTATAACTATTATTATTATCCTTCTTATTACTATTATTATCCTTATTCTATTGTTACTATCCGTATTACTCTTGCCTTTATCCTTATAACTATTATTATTATCCTTATTATTATTATTATTATCGCTATAACTGTTACTATTATTCTTATTCTACTGTTACTATCCGTATTCCTCTTGCCTTTATCCTTATAACTATTATTATTATCGCTATAACTGTTATTATTATCCTTATTCTATTGTTACTATCCGTATTACTCTTGTCTTTATCCTCATAACTATTATCATTATCCTTATTATTATTATTATTATCGGTATAACTATTATTTTTATTCTTATTATTATTATTATTATCGCTATAACTGTTACGATTATTCTTATTCTACTGTTACTATCCGTATCACTCTTGCCTTTATCCTTATAACTTTTATTATTATCCTTATTACCATTATTATTATCTCTATAACTGTTATTATTTTCTTTAGTCTATTATTACTATCCCTATTCCTCTTGTCTTGATCCTTATTACTATTACTATTATCGCTAAAAATGTTATTATTATCCTTATTCTATTATTACTATCCCTATTCCTCTTGTCTTGATTCTTATAACTATTATTATTATCCTTCTTATTACTATTATTATCGATATAACTGTTATTATTATCCCTATTCTATTGTTACTATCCGTATTACTCTTGCCTTTATCCTTATAACTATTATTACTATCCTTATTCTATTGTTACTATTCGTATTACTCTTGTCTTTATCGTTATAACTATTATTATTATCCTTATTATTATTATTATTATCGCTATAACTGTTACTATTATTCTTATTCTACTGTTACTATCCGTATTACTCTTGCCTTTATCCTTATAACTTTTATTATTATCCTTATTACCATTATTATTATCTCTATAACTGTTATTATTATCTTTATTCTATTATTACTATCCCTATTCCTCTTGTCTTTATCCTTATAACTATTATTATTATCGCTATAACTGTTATTATTATCCATATTCTATTGTTACTATCCGTATTACTCTTGCCTTTATCGTTATAACTATTATTACTATCCTTATTCTATTGTTACTATTCGTATTACTCTTGTCTTTATCCTTATAACTATTATTATTATCCTTATTATTATTATTATTATCGCTATAACTGTTACTATTATTCTTATTCTACTGTTACTATCCGTATTACTCTTGCCTTTATCCTTATAACTTTTATTATTATCCTTATTACCATTATTATTATCTCTATAACTGTTATTATTATCTTTATTCTATTATTACTATCATTATTCCTCTTGTCTTTATCCTTATTACTATTATTATTATCCTTGTTCTATTATTACTATCCCTATTCCTCTTGTCTTGATTCGTATAACTATTATTATTATCCTTCTTATTACTATTATTATCCTTATTCTATTGTTACTATCCGTATTACTCTTGCCTTTATCCTTATAACTTTTATTATTATCCTTATTACCATTATTATTATCTCTATAACTGTTATTATTATCTTTATTCTATTATTACTATCCCTATTCCTCTTGTCTTTATCCTTATTACTATTATTATTATCGCTATAACTGTTACGATTATTCTTATTCTACTGTTACTATCCGTATCACTCTTGCCTTTATCCTTATAACTTTTATTATTATCCTTATTACCATTATTATTATCTCTATAACTGTTATTATTTTCTTTAGTCTATTATTACTATCCCTATTCCTCTTGTCTTGATCCTTATTACTATTACTATTATCGCTAAAAATGTTATTATTATCCTTATTCTATTATTACTATCCCTATTCCTCTTGTCTTGATTCTTATAACTATTATTATTATCCTTCTTATTACTATTATTATCGATATAACTGTTATTATTATCCCTATTCTATTGTTACTATCCGTATTACTCTTGCCTTTATCCTTATAACTATTATTATTATCCTTATTATTATTATTATTATCGCTATAACTGTTACTATTATTCTTATTCTACTGTTACTATCCGTATTACTCTTGCCTTTATCGTTATAACTATTATTACTATCCTTATTCTATTGTTACTATTCGTATTACTCTTGTCTTTATCCTTATAACTATTATTATTATCCTTATTATTATTATTATTATCGCTATAACTGTTACTATTATTCTTATTCTACTGTTACTATCCGTATTACTCTTGCCTTTATCCTTATAACTTTTATTATTATCCTTATTACCATTATTATTATCTCTATAACTGTTATTATTATCTTTATTCTATTATTACTATCATTATTCCTCTTGTCTTTATCCTTATTACTATTATTATTATCCTTGTTCTATTATTACTATCCCTATTCCTCTTGTCTTGATTCGTATAACTATTATTATTATCCTTCTTATTACAATTATTATCCTTATTCTATTGTTACTATCCCTTTTTACTCTTGCCTTTATCCTTATAACTATTATTATTATCCTTATTATTATTATTATTATCGCTATAACTGTTACTATTATTCTTATTCTACTGTTACTATCCGTATTCCTCTTGCCTTTATCCTTATAACTATTATTATTATCGCTATAACTGTTATTATTATCCTTATCACTATTCCTACCACGACCGGTCAAATGACCGTTTTCAAAATTTCGATTCGAATTTCCTGTATACGACGTAATTGAAACGCCTTTAAACTTCATGACTTTTCCTAAAATATGCGTATAATACTTTTTTCAATATTTACTTTTTTTTTTATTGTTTATTTTCTGAGAAAAATTAGTAGTCTGTCTTACCTACCACGACCGGTCATTTGACCGGAAGAACGATTTATACCCTTTTGTAATAGTATTCTCTCAGAGACTCAATTCCGAACTTATAAAAATGTTATAAACGAAAGGTAATGCAGTTGTAGCATGATGCTATCCAAAAATGCCTTCCAGGAACTGCTGTACAGCACTTCCAAGAGTTTACAGTTTTCGCCGGTTTATGGGCCTCGCGGTAATTATTCGCCTGATTGGTACCCGAAGCAGTCCAGGACGTCGGGTTTTCTTACACCATCTTACCTACTACGACTGTGAAATAAATAAAATTATAGGATTCTGAATAAGAGAAACTACATTTTATACTGTATAATTGGCTATTTCTTTCATTCTATATTAAAAAATATAAGTTCTCCTAAAGACCGGTCATTTGACCGGTCGCGGTAGGAATAGGTATACGTAAAGTGTCGGTAGGAATAGTGTTATTATTATTATTATTATTATCGATATAACTGTTATTATTATCCTTATTCTATTGTTACTATCCGTATTACTCTTGCCTTTATCCTTATAACTATTATTATTATCCTTATTATTATTATTATTATCGCTATAACTGTTACTATTATTCTTATTCTACTGTTACTATCCGTATTCCTCTTGCCTTTATCCTTATAACTATTATTATTATCGCTATAACTGTTATTATTATCCTTATTCTATTGTCACTATCCGTATTACTCTTGTCTTTATCCTCATAACTATTATCATTATCCTTATTATTATTATTATTATCGGTATAACTATTATTTTTATTCTTATTATTATTATTATTATCGCTATAACTGTTACGATTATTCTTATTCTACTGTTACTATCCGTATTACTCTTGCCTTTATCCTTATAACTTTTATTATTATCCTTATTACCATTATTATTATCTCTATAACTGTTATTATTTTCTTTATTCTATTATTACTATCCCTATTCCTCTTGTCTTGATCCTTATTACTATTATTATTATCGCTAAAAATGTTTTTATTATCCTTATTCTATTATTACTATCCCTATTCCTCTTGTCTTGATTCTTATAACTATTATTATTATCCTTATTATTATTATTATTATATTGCTATAACTGTTATTATTATCCATATTCTATTGTTACTATCCGTATTACTCTTGCCTTTATCGTTATAACTATCGTTACTATTCTTATTCTATTGTTTCTATTCGTATTACTCTTGTCTTTATCGTTATAACTATTATTATTATCCTTATTATTATTATTATTATCGCTATAACTGTTACTATTATTCTTATTCTACTGTTACTATCCGTATTACTCTTGCCTTTATCCTTATAACTTTTATTATTATCCTTATTACCATTATTTTTATCTCTATAACTGTTATTATTATCCTTATTCTATTATTACTATCCCTATTCCTCTTGTCTTGATTCTTATAACTATTATTATTATCCTTCGTAATACTATTATTATCGATATAACTGTTATTATTATCCCTATTCTATTGTTATTATCCGTATTACTCTTGCCTTTATCCTTATAACTATTATTATTATCCTTATTATTATTATTATTATCGCTATAACTGTTACTATTATTCTTATTCTACTGTTACTATCCGTATTCCTCTTGCCTTTATCCTTATAACTATTATTATTATCGCTATAACTGTTATTATTATCCTTATTCTATTGTTACTATCCGTATCACTCATGTCTTTATCCTTATAACTGTTATTATTATCCTTATTATTACTATTATTATCGATATAACTGTTATTATTATCCTTATTCTATTGTTACTATCCGTATTCCTCTGGTCTTTATCCTTATAACTGTTATTATTATCCTTATTATTATTATTATTATTAGCGATATAACTGTTATTATTATCCTTATTCTATTGTTACTATCCGTATTACTCTTGCCTTTATCCTTATAACTATTATTACTATCCTTATTCTATTGTTACTATTCGTATTACTCTTGTCTTTATCCTTATAACTATTATTATTATCCTTATTATTATTATTATTATCGCTATAACTGTTACGATTATTCTTATTCTACTGTTACTATCCGTATTACTCTTGCCTTTATCCTTATAACTTTTATTATTATCCTTATTACCATTATTATTATCTCTATAACTGTTATTATTTTCTTTATTCTATTATTACTATCCCTATTCCTCTTGTCTTGATCCTTATTACTATTATTATTATCGCTAAAAATGTTATTATTATCCTTATTCTATTATTACTATCCCTATTCCTCTTGTCTTGATTCTTATAACTATTATTATTATCCTTCTTATTACTATTATTATCGATATAACTGTTATTATTATCCCTATTCTATTGTTACTATCCGTATTACTCTTGCCTTTATCCTTATAACTATTATTACTATCCTTATTCTATTGTTACTATTCGTATTACTCTTGTCTTTATCCTTATAACTATTATTATTATCCTTATTATTATTATTATTATCGCTATAACTGGTACGATTATTCTTATTCTACTGTTACTATCCGTATTACTCTTGCCTTTATCCTTATAACTTTTATTATTATCCTTATTACCATTATTATTATCTCTATAACTGTTATTATTATCTTTATTCTATTATTACTATCCCTATTCCTCTTGTCTTGATCCTTATTACTATTATTATTATCGCTAAAAATGTTATTATTATCCTTATTCTATTATTACTATCCCTATTCCTCTTGTCTTGATTCTTATAACTATTATTATTATCCTTCTTATTACTATTATTATCGATATAACTGTTATTATTATCCCTATTCTATTGTTACTATCCGTATTACTCTTGCCTTTATCCTTATAACTATTATTATTATCCTTATTATTATTATTATTATCGCTATAACTGTTACTATTATTCTTATTCTACTGTTACTATCCGTATTCCTCTTGCCTTTATCCTTATAACTATTATTATTATCGCTATAACTGTTATTATTATCCTTATTCTATTGTCACTATCCGTATTACTCTTGTCTTTATCCTCATAACTATTATCATTATCCTTATTATTATTATTATTATCGGTATAACTATTATTTTTATTCTTCTTATTATTATTATTATCGCTATAACTGTTACGATTATTCTTATTCTACTGTTACTATCCGTATTACTCTTGCCTTTATCCTTATAACTTTTATTATTATCCTTATTACCATTATTATTATCTCTATAACTGTTATTATTTTCTTTATTCTATTATTACTATCCCTATTCCTCTTGTCTTGATCCTTATTACTATTATTATTATCGCTAAAAATGTTATTATTATCCTTATTCTATTATTACTATCCCTATTCCTCTTGTCTTGATTCTTATAACTATTATTATTATCCTTATTATTATTATTATTATATTGCTATAACTGTTATTATTATCCATATTCTATTGTTACTATCCGTATTACTCTTGCCTTTATCGTTATAACTATCGTTACTATTCTTATTCTATTGTTACTATTCGTATTACTCTTGTCTTTATCGTTATAACTATTATTATTATCCTTATTATTATTATTATTATCGCTATAACTGTTACTATTATTCTTATTCTACTGTTACTATCCGTATTACTCTTGCCTTTATCCTTATAACTTTTATTATTATCCTTATTACCATTATTATTATCTCTATAACTGTTATTATTATCCTTATTCTATTATTACTATCCCTATTCCTCTTGTCTTGATTCTTATAACTATTATTATTATCCTTCGTAATACTATTATTATCGATATAACTGTTATTATTATCCCTATTCTATTGTTATTATCCGTATTACTCTTGCCTTTATCCTTATAACTATTATTATTATCCTTATTATTATTATTATTATCGCTATAACTGTTACTATTATTCTTATTCTACTGTTACTATCCGTATTCCTCTTGCCTTTATCCTTATAACTATTATTATTATCGCTATAACTGTTATTATTATCCTTATTCTATTGTTACTATCCGTATCACTCATGTCTTTATCCTTATAACTGTTATTATTATCCTTATTATTACTATTATTATCGATATAACTGTTATTATTATCCTTATTCTATTGTTACTATTCGTATTACTCTTGTCTTTATCCTTATAACTATTATTATTATCCTTATTATTATTATTATTATCGCTATAACTGGTACGATTATTCTTATTCTACTGTTACTATCCGTATTACTCTTGCCTTTATCCTTATAACTTTTATTATTATCCTTATTACCATTATTATTATCTCTATAACTGTTATTATTATCTTTATTCTATTATTACTATCCCTATTCCTCTTGTCTTGATCCTTATTACTATTATTATTATCGCTAAAAATGTTATTATTATCCTTATTCTATTATTACTATCCCTATTCCTCTTGTCTTGATTCTTATAACTATTATTATTATCCTTCTTATTACTATTATTATCGATATAACTGTTATTATTATCCCTATTCTATTGTTACTATCCGTATTACTCTTGCCTTTATCCTTATAACTATTATTATTATCCTTATTATTATTATTATTATCGCTATAACTGTTACTATTATTCTTATTCTACTGTTACTATCCGTATTCCTCTTGCCTTTATCCTTATAACTATTATTATTATCGCTATAACTGTTATTATTATCCTTATTCTATTGTCACTATCCGTATTACTCTTGTCTTTATCCTCATAACTATTATCATTATCCTTATTATTATTATTATCATCGGTATAACTATTATTTTTATTCTTCTTATTATTATTATTATCGCTATAACTGTTACGATTATTCTTATTCTACTGTTACTATCCGTATTACTCTTGCCTTTATCCTTATAACTTTTATTATTATCCTTATTACCATTATTATTATCTCTATAACTGTTATTATTTTCTTTATTCTATTATTACTATCCCTATTCCTCTTGTCTTGATCCTTATTACTATTATTATTATCGCTAAAAATGTTATTATTATCCTTATTCTATTATTACTATCCCTATTCCTCTTGTCTTGATTCTTATAACTATTATTATTATCCTTATTATTATTATTATTATATTGCTATAACTGTTATTATTATCCATATTCTATTGTTACTATCCGTATTACTCTTGCCTTTATCGTTATAACTATCGTTACTATTCTTATTCTATTGTTACTATTCGTATTACTCTTGTCTTTATCGTTATAACTATTATTATTATCCTTATTATTATTATTATTATCGCTATAACTGTTACTATTATTCTTATTCTACTGTTACTATCCGTATTACTCTTGCCTTTATCCTTATAACTTTTATTATTATCCTTATTACCATTATTATTATCTCTATAACTGTTATTATTATCCTTATTCTATTATTACTATCCCTATTCCTCTTGTCTTGATTCTTATAACTATTATTATTATCCTTCGTAATACTATTATTATCGATATAACTGTTATTATTATCCCTATTCTATTGTTATTATCCGTATTACTCTTGCCTTTATCCTTATAACTATTATTATTATCCTTATTATTATTATTATTATCGCTATAACTGTTACTATTATTCTTATTCTACTGTTACTATCCGTATTCCTCTTGCCTTTATCCTTATAACTATTATTATTATCGCTATAACTGTTATTATTATCCTTATTCTATTGTTACTATCCGTATCACTCATGTCTTTATCCTTATAACTGTTATTATTATCCTTATTATTACTATTATTATCGATATAACTGTTATTATTATCCTTATTCTATTGTTACTATCCGTATTCCTCTGGTCTTTATCCTTATAACTGTTATTATTATCCTTATTATTATTATTATTATTATCGATATAACTGTTATTATTATCCTTATTCTATTGTTACTATCCGTATTACTCTTGCCTTTATCCTTATAACTATTATTACTATCCTTATTCTATTGTTACTATTCGTATTACTCTTGTCTTTATCCTTATAACTATTATTATTATCCTTATTATTACTATTATTATCGATATAACTGTTATTATTATCCTTATTCTATTGTTACTATCCGTATTCCTCTGGTCTTTATCCTTATAACTGTTATTATTATCCTTATTATTATTATTATTATTATCGATATAACTGTTATTATTATCCTTATTCTATTGTTACTATCCGTATTACTCTTGCCTTTATCCTTATAACTATTATTACTATCCTTATTCTATTGTTACTATTCGTATTACTCTTGTCTTTATCCTTATAACTATTATTATTATCCTTATTATTATTATTATTATCGCTATAACTGTTACGATTATTCTTATTCTACTGTTACTATCCGTATTACTCTTGCCTTTATCCTTATAACTTTTATTATTATCCTTATTACCATTATTATTATCTCTATAACTGTTATTATTTTCTTTATTCTATTATTACTATCCCTATTCCTCTTGTCTTGATCCTTATTACTATTATTATTATCGCTAAAAATGTTATTATTATCCTTATTCTATTATTACTATCCCTATTCCTCTTGTCTTGATTCTTATAACTATTATTATTATCCTTCTTATTACTATTATTATCGATATAACTGTTATTATTATCCCTATTCTATTGTTACTATCCGTATTACTCTTGCCTTTATCCTTATAACTATTATTACTATCCTTATTCTATTGTTGCTATACGTATTACTCTTGTCTTTATCGTTATAACTATTATTATTATCCTTATTATTATTATTATTATCGCTATATCTGTTACTATTATTCTTATTCTACTGTTACTATCCGTATTACTCTTGCCTTTATCCTTATAACTTTTATTATTATCCTTATTACCATTATTATTATCTCTATAACTGTTATTATTATCTTTATTCTATTATTACTATCCCTATTCCTCTTGTCTTTATCCTTATTACTATTATTATTATCGCTATAAATGTTATTATTATCCTTATTCTATTGTTACTATCCGTATTACTCTTGTCTTTATCCTTATAACTATTATTATTATCCTTATTATTATTATTATTATCGCTATAACTGTTACTATTATTCTTATTCTACTGTTACTATCCGTATTACTCTTGCCTTTATCCTTATAACTTTTATTATTATCTCTATAACTGTTATTATTATCTTTATTCTATTATTACTATCCCTATTGCTCTTGTCTTTATCCTTATTACTATTATTATTATCGCTATAAATGTTATTATTATCCTTATTCTATTATTTCTATCCCTATTCCTCTTGTCCTGATTCTTATAACTATTATTATTATCCTTCTTATTACTATTATTATCGATATAACTGTTATTATTATCCATATTCTATTGTTACTATCCGTATTACTCTTGCCTTTATCCTTATAACTATTATTATTATCGCTATAACTGTTATTATTATGCTTATTCTATTGTTACTATCCGTATGACTCCTGTCTTTATCCTTATAACTGTTATTATTATCCTTATTATTACTATTATTATCGATATAACTGTTATTATTATCCTTATTATTATTATTATTATTATCGATATAACTGTTATTATTATCCTTATTCTATTGTTACTATCCGTATTACTCTTGCCTTTATCCTTATAACTATTATTACTATCCTTATTCTATTGTTACTATTCGTATTACTCTTGTCTTTATCCTTATAACTATTATTATTATCCTTATTATTATTATTATTATTATCGCTATAACTGTTACGATTATTCTTATTCTACTGTTACTATCCGTATTACTCTTGCCTTTATCCTTATAACTTTTATTATTATCCTTATTACCATTATTATTATCTCTATAACTGTTATTATTATCTTTATTCTATTATTACTATCCCTATTCCTCTTGTCTTGATCCTTATTACTATTATTATTATCGCTAAAAATGTTATTATTATCCTTATTCTATTATTACTATCCCTATTCCTCTTGTCTTGATTCTTATAACTATTATTATTATCCTTCTTATTACTATTATTATCGATATAACTGTTATTATTATCCCTATTCTTTTGTTACTATCCGTATTCCTCTGATCTTTATCCTAATAACTTTTATTATTATCCTTATTATTATTATTATTATTATCGCTATATCTGTTACTATTATTCTTATTCTACTGTTACTATCCGTATTACTCTTGCCTTTATCCTTATAACTTTTATTATTATCCTTATTACCATTATTATTATCTCTATAACTGTTATTATTATCTTTATTCTATTATTACTATCATTATTCCTCTTGTCTTTATCCTTATTACTATTATTATTATCCTTGTTCTATTATTACTATCCCTATTCCTCTTGTCTTGATTCGTATAACTATTATTATTATCCTTCTTATTACTATTATTATCCTTATTCTATTGTTACTATCCGTATTACTCTTGCCTTTATCCTTATAACTATTATTATTATCCTTATTATTATTATTATTATCGCTATAACTGTTACTATTATTCTTATTCTACTGTTACTATCCGTATTCCTCTTGCCTTTATCCTTATAACTATTATTATTATCGCTATAACTGTTATTATTATCCTTATCACTATTCCTACCACGACCGGTCAAATGACCGTTTTCAAAATTTCGATTCGAATTTCCTGTATACGACGTAATTGAAACGCCATTAAACTTCATGACTTTTTCTAAAATATGCATATAATACTTTTTTCAATATTTACTTTTTTTTTTATTGTTTATTTTCTGAGAAAAATTAGTAGTCTGTCTTACCTACCACGACCGGTCATTTGACCGGAAGAACGATTTATACCCTTTTGTAATAGTATTCTCTCAGAGACTCAATTCCGAACTTATAAAAATGTTATAAACGAAAGGTAATGCAGTTGTAGCATGATGCTATCCAAAAATGCCTTCCAGGAACTGCTGTACAGCACTTCCAAGAGTTTACAGATTTCGCCCGTTTATGGGCCTCGCGGTATTTATTCGCCTGATTGGTACCCGAAGCAGTCCAGGACGTCGGGTTTTCTTACACCGTCTTACCTACTACGACTGTGAAATAAATAAAATTATAGGATTCTGAATAAGAGAAACTACATTTTATACTGTATAATTGGCTATTATTTTCATTCTATATTAAAAAATATAAGTTCTGCTAAAGACCGGTCATTTCACCGGTCGCGGTAGGAATAGGTATACGTAAAGTGTCGGTAGGAATAGTGTTATTATTATTATTATTATTATCGATATAACTGTTATTATTATCCTTATTCTATTGTTACTATCCGTATTACTCGTGCCTTTATCCTTATAACTATTATTACTATCCTTATTCTATTGTTACTATTCGTATTACTCTTGTTTTTATCCTTATAACTATTATTATTATCCTTATTATTATTATTATTATCGCTATAACTGGTACGATTATTCTTATTCTACTGTTACTATCCGTATTACTCTTGCCTTTATCCTTATAACTTTTATTATTATCCTTATTACCATTATTATTATCTCTATAACTGTTATTATTATCTTTATTCTATTATTACTATCCCTATTCCTCTTGTCTTGATCCTTATTACTATTATTATTATCGCTAAAAATGTTATTATTATCCTTATTCTATTATTACTATCCCTATTCCTCTTGTCTTGATTCTTATAACTATTATTATTATCCTTCTCATTACTATTATTATCGATATAACTGTTATTATTATCCCTATTCTATTGTTACTATCCGTATTACTCTTGCCTTTATCCTTATAACTATTATTATTATCCTTATTATTATTATTATTATCGCTATAACTGTTACTATTATTCTTATTCTACTGTTACTATCCGTATTCCTCTTGCCTTTATCCTTATAACTATTATTATTATCGCTATAACTGTTATTATTATCCTTATTCTATTGTCACTATCCGTATTACTCTTGTCTTTATCCTCATAACTATTATCATTATCCTTATTATTATTATTATTATCGGTATAACTATTATTTTTATTCTTATTATTATTATTATTATCGCTATAACTGTTACGATTATTCTTATTCTACCGTTACTATCCGTATTACTCTTGCCTTTATCCTTATAACTTTTATTATTATCCTTATTACCATTATTATTATCTCTATAACTGTTATTATTTTCTTTATTCTATTATTACTATCCCTATTCCTCTTGTCTTGATCCTTATTACTATTATTATTATCGCTAAAAATGTTATTATTATCCTTATTCTATTATTACTATCCCTATTCCTCTTGTCTTGATTCTTATAACTATTATTATTATCCTTCTTATTACTATTATTATCGATATAACTGTTATTATTATCCCTATTCTATTGTTACTATCCGTATTACTCTTGCCTTTATCCTTATAACTATTATTACTATCCTTATTCTATTGTTACTATTCGTATTACTCTTGTCTTTATCGTTATAACTATTATTATTATCCTTATTATTATTATTATTATCGCTATAACTGTTACTATTATTCTTATTCTACTGTTACTATCCGTATTACTCTCGCCTTTATCCTTATAACGTTTATTATTATCCTCATTACCATTATTATTATCTCTATAACTGTTATTATTATCTTTATTCTATTATTACTATCCCTATTCCTCTTGTCTTTATCCTTATTACTATTATTATTATCGCCATAAATGTTATTATTGTCCTTATTCAATTATTACTATCCCTATTCCTCTTGACTTGATTCGTATAACTATTATTATTCTTCTTCTTATTACTATTATTATCCATATAACTGTTTTTATTATCCTTATTCTATTGTTACTATCCGTATTACTCTTGCCTTTATCCTTATAACTATTATTACTATCTTTATTCTATTGTTACTATCCGTATTACTCTTGCCTTTAGCCTTATAACTATTATTACTATCCTTATTCTATTGTCACTATCCGTATTACTCTTGTCTTTATCCTCATAACTATTATTATTATCCTTATTATTATTATTATTATCGGTATAACTGTTACTATTATTCTTATTCTACTGTTACTATCCGTATTACTCTTGCCTTTATCCTTATAACTTTTATTATTATCCTTAGTAACATTATTATTATCTCTATAACTGTTATTTTTATCTTTATTCTATTATTACTATCCCTATTCCTCTTGTCTTTATCCTTATTACTATTATTATTATCGCTATAAATGTTATTATTATCCTTATTCTATTGTTACTATCCGTATTACTCTTGTCTTTATCCTTATAACTATTATTATTATCCTTATTATTATTATTATTATCGCTATAACTGTTACTATTATTCTTATTCTACTGTTACTATCCGTATTACTCTTGCCTTTATCCTTATGACTTTTATTATTATCTCTATAACTGTTATTATTATCTTTATTCTATTATTACTATCCCTATTCCTCTTGTCTTTATCCTTATTACTATTATTATTATCGCTATAAATGTTATTATTATCCTTATTCTATTATTACTATCCCTATTCCTCTTGTCCTGATTCGTATAACTATTATTATTATCCTTCTTATTACTATTATTATCGATATAACTGTTATTATTATCCTTATTCTATTGTTACTATCCGTATTACTCTTGCCTTTATCCTTATAACTATTATTATTATCGCTATAACTGTTATTATTATCCTTATTCTATTGTTAATATCCGTATGACTCCTGTCTTTATCCTTATAACTGTTATTATTACCCTTATTATTACTATTATTATCGATATAACTGTTATTATTATTCTTATTATTATTATTATTATTATCGATATAACTGTTATTATTATCCTTATTCTATTGTTACTATCCGTATTACTCTTGCCTTTATCCTTATAACTATTATTACTATCCTTATTCTATTGTTACTATTCGTATTACTCTTGTCTTTATCCTTATAACTATTATTATTATCCTTATTATTATTATTATTATTATCGCTATAACTGTTACGATTATTCTTATTCTACTGTTACTATCCGTATTACTCTTGCCTTTATCCTTATAACTTTTATTATTATCCTTATTACCATTATTATTATCTCTATAACTGTTATTATTATCTTTATTCTATTATTACTATCCCTATTCCTCTTGTCTTGATCCTTATTACTATTATTATTATCGCTAAAAATGTTATTATTATCCTTATTCTATTATTACTATCCCTATTCCTCTTGTCTTGATTCTTATAACTATTATTATTATCCTTCTTATTACTATTATTATCGATATAACTGTTATTATTATCCCTATTCTATTGTTACTATCCGTATTACTCTTGCCTTTATCCTTATAACTATTATTACTATCCTTATTCTATTGTTGCTATTCGTATTACTCTTGTCTTTATCGTTATAACTATTATTATTATCCTTATTATTATTATTATTATCGCTATAACTGTTACTATTATTCTTATTCTACTGTTACTATCCGTATTACTCTTGCCTTTATCCGTATAACTTTTATTATTATCCTTATTACCATTATTATTATCTCTATAACTGTTATCATTATCTTTATTCTATTATTACTATCCCTATTCCTCTTGTCTTGATCCTTATTACTATTATTATTATCGCTATAAATGTTATTATTGTCCTTATTCAATTATTACTATCCCTATTCCTCTTGACTTGATTCGTATAACTATTATCATTTTCCTTCTTATTACTATTATTATCGATATAACTTTTTATTATCCTTATTCTATTGTTACTATCCGTATTACTCTTGCCTTTATCCTTATAACTATTATTACTATCTTTATTCTATTGTTACTACCCGTATTACTCTTGCCTTTATCCTTATAACTATTATTACTATCCTTATTCTATTGTCACTATCCGTATTACTCTTGTCTTTATCCTCATAACTATTATTATTATCCTTATTATTATTATTGTTATCGGTATAACTATTATTTTTATTCTAATTATTATTATTATTATCGCCATAATTGTTGTTATTATCCTTATTCTATTGTTACTATCCGTATTCCTCTGATCTTTATCCTAATAACTTTTATTATTATTCTTATTATTATTATTATTATATTGCTATAACTGTTATTATTATCCATATTCTATTGTTACTATCCGTATTACTCTTGCCTTTATCGTTATAACTATTATTACTATCCTTATTCTATTGTTACTATTCGTATTACTCTTGTCTTTATCGTTATAACTATTATTATTATCCTTATTATTATTATTATTATCGCTATAACTGTTACTATTATTCTTATTCTACTGTTACTATCCGTATTACTCTTGCCTTTATCCTTATAACTTTTATTATTATCCTTATTACCATTATTATTATCTCTATAACTGTTATTATTATCTTTATTCTATTATTACTATCCCTATTCCTCTTGTCTTTATCCTTATTACTATTATTATTATCGCTATAACTGTTACGATTATTCTTATTCTACTGTTACTATCCGTATCACTCTTGCCTTTATCCTTATAACTTTTATTAATATCCTTATTACCATTATTATTATCTCTATAACTGTTATTATTTTCTTTAGTCTATTATTACTATCCCTATTCCTCTTGTCTTGATCCTTATTACTATTACTATTATCGCTAAGAATGTTATTATTATCCTTATTCTATTATTACTATCCCTATTCCTCTTGTCTTGATTCTTATAACTATTATTATTATCCTTCTTATTACTATTATTATCGATATAACTGTTTTTATTATCCCTATTCTATTGTTACTATCCGTATTACTCTTGCCTTTATCCTTATAACTATTATTACTATCCTTATTCTATTGTTACTATTCGTATTACTCTTGGCTTTATCGTTATAACTATTATTATTATCCTTATTATTATTATTATTATTATCGCTATAACTGTTACGATTATTCTTATTCTACTGTTACTATCCGTATTACTCTTGCCTTTATCCTTATAACTTTTATTATTATCCTTATTACCATTATTATTATCTCTATAACTGTTATTATTATCTTTATTCTATTATTACTATCCCTATTCCTCTTGTCTTGATCCTTATTACTATTATTATTATCGCTAAAAATGTTATTATTATCCTTATTCTATTATTACTATCCGTATTACTCTTGCCTTTATCCTTATAACTATTATTATTATCGCTATAACTGTTATTATTATCCTTATTCTATTGGGGAGGCCTTCGATTGAGCACGATACGATTGCACACGATCGCATTGGACACAGGTGTTTTGAGCACGCCATGATTGTGCACAGGAACGATTGGGCACAATTCGATTGTGCACCAGAATGATATCTGAACCTAACCTAAACTAACCAATGAACCCAACCTAACATAACATAACATAACATAACCTAGCCTAACCTAACTGATAGCATTTGCAATTCTTACGGTGTCCAATTTTACTCTCTGATATCATTCTTGTGCACAATCGAATTGTGCCCAATCGGTCGTGTGCACAATGATGGCGTGCTCGAAAGACCTGTGTCCAATGCGATCGTGCGCGATCGTACCGTGCTCAATAGAGCCTCTCCCATTCTATTGTTACTATCCGTATGACTCCTGTCTTTATCCTTATAACTGTTATTATTATCCTTATTATTACTATTATTATCGATATAACTGTTATTATTATCCTTATTATTATTATTATTATTATCGATATAACTGTTATTATTATCCTTATTCTATTGTTACTATCCGTATTACTCTTGCCTTTATCCTTATAACTATTATTACTATCCTTATTCTATTGTTACTATTCGTATTACTCTTATCTTTATCCTTATAACTATTATTATTATCCTTATTATTATTATTATTATTATCGCTATAACTGTTACGATTATTCTTATTCTACTGTTACTATCCGTATTACTCTTGCCTTTATCCTTATAACTTTTATTATTATCCTTATTACCATTATTATTATCTCTATAACTGTTATTATTATCTTTATTCTATTATTACTATCCCTATTCCTCTTGTCTTGATTCGTATAACTATTATTATTATCCTTCTTATTACTATTATTATCGATATAACTGTTATTATTATCCTTATTCTATTGTTACTATCCGTATTACTCTTGCCTTTATCCTTATAACTTTTATTATTATCCTTATTACCATTATTATTATCTCTATAACTGTTATTATTATCTTTATTCTATTATTACTATCCCTATTCCTCTTGTCTTTATCCTTATTACTATTATTATTATCGCTATAACTGTTACGATTATTCTTATTCTACTGTTACTATCCGTATCACTCTTGCCTTTATCCTTATAACTTTTATTAATATCCTTATTACCATTATTATTATCTCTATAACTGTTATTATTTTCTTTAGTCTATTATTACTATCCCTATTCCTCTTGTCTTGATCCTTATTACTATTGCTATTATCGCTAAGAATGTTATTATTATCCTTATTCTATTATTACTATCCCTATTCCTCTTGTCTTGATTCTTATAACTATTATTATTATCCTTCTTATTACTATTATTATCGATATAACTGTTTTTATTATCCCTATTCTATTGTTACTATCCGTATTACTCTTGCCTTTATCCTTATAACTATTATTACTATCCTTATTCTATTGTTACTATTCGTATTACTCTTGGCTTTATCGTTATAAATATTATTATTATCCTTATTACTATTATTATTATCGCTATAACTGTTACGATTATTCTTATTCTACTGTTACTATCCGTATCACTCTTGCCTTTATCCTTATATCTTTTATTATTATCCTTATTACCATTATTATTATCTCTATAACTGTTATTATTTTCTTTAGTCTATTATTACTATCCCTATTCCTCTTGTCTTGATCCTTATTACTATTACTATTATCGCTAAAAATGTTATTATTATCCTTATTCTATTATTACTATCCCTATTCCTCTTGTCTTGATTCTTATAACTATTATTATTATCCTTCTTATTACTATTATTATCGATATAGCTGTTATTATTATGCCTATTCTATTGTTACTATCCGTATTACTCTTGCCTTTATCCTTATAACTATTATTACTATCCTTATTCTATTGTTACTATTCGTATTACTCTTGTCTTTATCGTTATAACTATTATTATTATCCTTATTATTATTATTATTATCGCTATAACTGTTACTATTATTCTTATTCTACTGTTACTATCCGTATTACTCTTGCCTTTATCCTTATAACTTTTATTATTATCCTTATTACCATTATTATTATCTCTATAACTGTTATTATTATCTTTATTCTATTATTACTATCCCTATTCCTCTTGTCTTTATCCTTATTACTATTATTATTATCGCTATAAATGTTATTATTATCCTTATTCAATTATTACTATCCCTATTCCTCTTGACTTGATTCGTATAACTATTATTATTATCCTTCTTATTACTATTATTATCGATATAACTGTTATTATTATCCTTATTCTATTGTTACTATCCGTATTACTCTTGCCTTTATCCTAATAACTATTATTACTATCCTTATTCTATTGTTACTATTCGTATTACTCTTGTCTTTATCCTTATAACTATTATTATTATCCTTATTATTATTATTATTATCGCTATAACTGGTACGATTATTCTTATTCTACTGTTACTATCCGTATTACTCTTGCCTTTATCCTTGTAACTTTTATTATTACCCTTATTACCATTATTATTATCTCTATAACTGTTATTATTATCTTTATTCTATTATTACTATCCCTATTCCTCTTGTCTTGATCCTTATTACTATTATTATTATCGCTAAAAATGTTATTATTATCCTTATTCTATTATTACTATCCCTATTCCTCTTGTCTTGATTCTTATTACTATTATTATTATCCTTCTTATTACTATTATTATCGATATAACTGTTATTATTATCCCTATTCTATTGTTACTATCCGTATTACTCTTGCCTTTATCCTTATAACTATTATTACTATCCTTATTCTATTGTCACTATCCGTATTACTCTTGTCTTTATCGTCATAACTATTATCATTATCCTTATTATTATTATTATTATCGGTATAACTATTATTTTTATTCTTATTATTATTATTATCGCCATAACTGTTATTATTATCCTTATTCTATTGTTACTATCCGTATTCCTCTGATCTTTATCCTAATAACTTTTATTATTATCCTTATTACTATTATCATTATCGCTATAATTGTTATTATTATTCGTATTACTATTATTATTATCCCTGTTCCTTTTGTCTTTATCCTTATAAATTTTATTATTATCCTTATTACCATTATTATTATCTCTATAACTGTTCTTATTATACATATTACTATTATTATTATCACTATAAATGTTCTTATTATACATATTACTATTATTATTATCGCCATAACTGTTATTATTATTCTTGTTACTATTATTAATATCGCTATAACTGTTATTATTATCCTTATTCTATTATCACTATCCCTATTACTCTTGTCTTTATCCTCATAACTGTTATTATTATCCTTATTACTATTATAATTATCGCTATAACTGTTATTATTATCCTTATTCTATTATTACTATCCCTATTCCTCTTGTCTTTATCCTTATAACTACCATTATTATCCTTATTACTATTATTATTATCGCTATAACTGTCATTATCATCATTATTACTGTTATTACTATTCTTACTACTATTATTATTATCCCTATTCCTCTTGTCTTTATCCTTATAACTATTATTATTATCTCTATAACTGTTCTTATTATACATATTACTATTATTATTATCACTATAACTGTTCTTATTATACATATTACTATTATTATTATCCCTATAACTGTTATTATTATTCTTGTTACTATTATTAATATCGCTATAACTGTTATTATTATCCTTATTCTATTATCACTATCCCTATTACTCTTGTCTTTATCCTCATAACTATTATTATTATCCTTATTACTATTATTATTATCGCTATAACTGTTATTATTATCCTTATTCTATTATTACTATCCCTATTCCTCTTGTCTTTATCCTTATAACTACCATTATTATCCTTATTACTATTATTATTATCGCTATAACTGTTATTATTATCATTATTACTGTTATTACTATTCTTATTACTATTATTATTATCCCTATTCCTCTTGTCTGTATCCTTATAACTATTATTATTATCCTTATTACTATTATTATTATCGCCATAATTGTTATTATTATTCGTATTACTATTATTATTATCCCTGTTCCTCTTGTCTTTATCCTTATAAATTTTATAATTATACTACTACCATTATTATTATCTCTATAACTGTTCTTATTATACATATTACTATTATTATTATCGCTATAACTGTTATTATTATCCTTATTCTATTATCATTATCCCTATTACTCTTGTCTTTATCCTCATAACTATTATTATTATCCTTATTACTATTATAATTATCGCCATAATTGTTCTTATTATACATAATACTATTATTATTATCGCTATAACTGTTATTATTATTCCTATTACTATTATTATTATCCCTATTCCTCTTGTCTTTATCCTTATAAATATTATTATTATCCTTTTTACTATTATTATTATTGCTATAACTGTTATTATTATCATTATTACTGTTATTACTATTCTTATTACTATTATTATTATCCCTATTCCTCTTGTCTGTATCCTTATAACTATTATTATTATCCTTATTACTATTATTATTATCCCTGTTCCTCTTGTCTTTATCCTTATAAATTTTATTATTATACTTATTACCATTATTATTATCTCTATAACTGTTCTTATTATACATATTACTATTATTATTATCGCTATAACTGTTATTATTATCCTTATGCTATTATCACTATCCCTATTACTCTTGTCTTTATCCTCATAACTATTATTATTATCCTTATTACCATTATAATTATCGCTATAATTGTTCTTATTATACATAATACTATTATTATTATCGCTATAACTGTTATTATTATTCCTATTACTATTATTATTATCGCTATAACTGTTATTATTATCCTTATTCTATTATCACTATCCCTATTACTCTTGTCTTTATCCTCATAACTATTATTATTATCCTTATTCTATTATTACTATCCCTATTCCTCTTGTCTTTATCCTTATAACTACCATTATTATCCTTATTACTATTATTATTATCGCTATAACTGTTATTATTATCATTATTACTGTTATTACTATTCTTATTACTATTATTATTATCCCTATTAATCTTGTCTTTATCTTTATAAATATTATTATTATCCTTTTTACTATTATTATTATCGCTATAACTGTTATTTCTATTACTATTATTATTATCCCTATTCCTCTTGTCTTTGTCGTTATAACTACTATTATTATCCTTATTACTATTATTATTATCGCTATAATTGTTATTATTATTCGTATTACTATTATTATTATCCCTGTTCCTCTCGTCTTTATCCTTATAAATTTTATTATTATCCTTATTACCATTATTATTATCTCTATAACTGTTCTGATTATACATATTACTATTATTGTTATCGCTATAACTGTTATTATTATTCCTATTACTATTATTGTTATCCCTATTCCTCTTGTCTTTATCCTTATAACTATTATTATTATCCTTATTACTATTATTATTATCGCTATAACTGTTATTATTATCCTTATTCTATTATCACTATCCCTATTACTCTTGTCTTTATCCTCATAACTATTATTATTATCCTTATTCTATTATTACTATCCCTATTCCTCTTGTCTTTATCCTTATAAATTTTATTATTATCCTTATTACCATTATTATTATCTCTATAACTGTTCTTATTATACATATTACTATTATTATTATCGCTATTCCTCTTGTCGTTATCCTTATAACTATTATTATTATCCTTATTACTATTATTATTATCGCTATAACTGTTATTCCGATTACTATTATTATTATCCCCTATTCCTCTTGTCTTTATCGTTATAACTACTATTATTATCGCTATAACTGTTATTATTATCTTTATTCTATTATAACTATCTCTATTCCTCTTGTCTTTATAATTATAACTACCATTATTATCCTTATTACTATTATTGTTATCGCTATAACTGTTATTATTATCATTATTACTGTTATTACTATTCTTATTCCTATTATTATTATCCTTATTACTATTATTATTATCCCTGTTCCTCTTGTCTTTATCCTTATAAATTTGTTATTATACTTATTACCATTATTATTATCTCTATAACTGTTCTTATTATACATATTACTATTATTATTATCGCTATAACTGTTATTATTATCCTTATGCTATTATCACTATCCCTATTACTCTTGTCTTTATCCTCATAACTATTATTATTATCCTTATTACTATTATAATTATCGCTATAATTGTTCTTATTATACATAATACTATTATTATTATCGCTATAACTGTTATTATTATTCCTATTACTATTATTATTGTCCCTATTCCTATTATCTTTATCGTTATAACTATTATTATTATCCTTATTACTATTATTATTATCGCTATAACTGTTATTATTATCCTTATTCTATTATCACTATCCCTATTACTCTTGTCTTTATCCTCATAACTATTATTATTATCCTTATTCTATTATTACTATCCCTATTCCTCTTGTCTTTATCCTTATAACTACCATTATTATCCTTATTACTATTATTATTATCGCTATAACTGTTATTATTATCATTATTACTGTTATTACTATTCTTATTACTATTATTATTATCCCTATTAATCTTGTCTTTATCCTTATAAATATTATTATTATCCTTTTTACTATTATTATTATCGCTATGACTGTTATTTCTATTACTATTATTATTATCCCTATTCCTCTTGTCTTTGTCGTTATAACTACTATTATTATCCTTATTACTATTATTATTATCGCTATAATTGTTATTATTATTCGTATTACTATTATTATTATCCCTGTTCCTCTTGTCTTTATCCTTATAAATTTTATTATTATCCTTATTACCATTATTATTATCTCTATAACTGTTCTGATTATACATATTACTATTATTGTTATCGCTATAACTGTTATTATTATTCCTATTACTATTATTATTATCCCTATTCCTCTTGTCTTTATCCTTATAACTATTATTATTATCCTTATTACTATTATTATTATCTCTATAACTGTTCTTATTATACATATTACTATTATTATTATCGCTATAACTGTTATTATTATTCCTATTACTATTATTATTATCCCTATTCCTCTTGTCTTTATCCTTATAAATATTATTATTATCCTTATTACTATTATTATTATCGCTATAACTGTTATTATTATACATATTACTATTATTATTATCGCTATAACTGTTATTATTATCCTTATTCTATTATTACTATCCCTATTCCTCTTGTCTTTATCCTTATAACTACCATTATTATCCTTATTACTATTATTGTTATGGCTATAACTGTTATTATTATCATTATTACTGTTATTACTATTCTTATTACTATTATTATTATCCCTATTCCTCTTGTCTGTATCCTTATAACTATTATTATTATCCTTATTACTATTATTATTATCGCTATAATTGTTATTATTATTCGTATTACTATTATTATTATCCCTCTTCCTCTTGTCTTTATCCTTATAACTACCATTATTATCCTTATTACTATTATTATTATCGCTATAACTGTTATTATTATCATTATTACTGTTATTACTATTCTTATTACTATTATTATTATCCCTATTCCTCTTGTCTGTATCCTTATAACTATTATTATTATCCTTATTACTATTATTATTATCGCTATAATTGTTATTATTATTCGTATTACTATTATTATTATCCCTCTTCCTCTTGTCTTTATCCTTATAACTACCATTATTATCCTTATTACTATTATTATTATCGCTATAACTGTTATTATTATCATTATTACTGTTATTACTATTCTTATTACTATTATTATTATCCCTATTCCTCTTGTCTGTATCCTTATAACTATTATTATTATCCTTATTACTATTATTATTACCGCTATAATTGTTATTATTATTCGTATTACTATTATTATTATCCCTCTTCCTCTTGTCTTTATCCTTATAACTACCATTATTATCCTTATTACTATTATTATTATCGCTATAACTGTTATTATTATCATTATTACTGTTATTACTATTCTTATTACTATTATTATTATCCCTATTCCTCTTGTCTTTATCCTTATAAATTTTATTATTATCCTTATTACCATTATTATTATCTCTATAACTGTTCTTATTATACATATTACTATTATTATTATCGCTATTCCTCTTGTCGTTATCCTTATAACTATTATTATTATCCTTATTACTATTATTATTATCGCTATAACTGTTATTCCGATTACTATTATTATTATCCCTATTCCTCTTGTCTTTATCGTTATAACTACTATTATTATCGCTATAACTGTTATTATTATCTTTATTCTATTATAACTATCTCTATTCCTCTTGTCTTTATAATTATAACTACCATTATTATCCTTATTACTATTATTGTTATCGCTATAACTGTTATTATTATCATTATTACTGTTATTACTATTCTTATTACTATTATTATTATCCCTATTAATCTTGTCTTTATCCTTATAAATATTATTATTATCCTTTTTACTATTATTATTATCGCTATGACTGTTATTTCTATTACTATTATTATTATCCCTATTCCTCTTGTCTTTGTCGTTATAACTACTATTATTATCCTTATTACTATTATTATTATCGCTATAATTGTTATTATTATTCGTATTACTATTATTATTATCCCTGTTCCTCTTGTCTTTATCCTTATAAATTTTATTATTATCCTTATTACCATTATTATTATCTCTATAACTGTTCTGATTATACATATTACTATTATTGTTATCGCTATAACTGTTATTATTATTCCTATTACTATTATTATTAACCCTATTCCTCTTGTCTTTATCCTTATAACTATTATTATTATTATCCTTATTACTATTATTATTATCTCTATAACTGTTCTTATTATACATATTACTATTATTATTATCGCTATAACTGTTATTATTATTCCTATTACTATTATTATTATCCCTATTCCTCTTGTCTTTATCCTTATAAATATTATTATTATCCTTATTACTATTATTATTATCGCTATAACTGTTATTATTATACATATTACTATTATTATTATCGCTATAACTGTTATTATTATCCTTATTCTATTATTACTATCCCTATTCCTCTTGTCTTTATCCTTATAACTACCATTATTATCCTTATTACTATTATTGTTATGGCTATAACTGTTATTATTATCATTATTACTGTTATTACTATTCTTATTACTATTATTATTATCCCTATTCCTCTTGTCTGTATCCTTATAACTATTATTATTATCCTTATTACTATTATTATTATCGCTATAATTGTTATTATTATTCGTATTACTATTATTATTATCCCTCTTCCTCTTGTCTTTATCCTTATAACTACCATTATTATCCTTATTACTATTATTATTATCGCTATAACTGTTATTATTATCATTATTACTGTTATTACTATTCTTATTACTATTATTATTATCCCTATTCCTCTTGTCTTTATCCTTATAAATTTTATTATTATCCTTATTACCATTATTATTATCTCTATAACTGTTCTTATTATACATATTACTATTATTATTATCGCTATTCCTCTTGTCGTTATCCTTATAACTATTATTATTATCCTTATTACTATTATTATTATCGCTATAACTGTTATTCCTATTACTATTATTATTATCCCTATTCCTCTTGTCTTTATCGTTATAACTACTATTATTATCGCTATAACTGTTATTATTATCTTTATTCTATTATAACTATCTCTATTCCTCTTGTCTTTATAATTATAACTACCATTATTATCCTTATTACTATTATTGTTATCGCTATAACTGTTATTATTATCATTATTACTGTTATTACTATTCTTATTCCTATTATTATTATCCCTATTCCTCTTGTCTTTATCCTTATAACTATTATTATTATCCTTATTACTATTATTATTATCGCTATAATTGTTATTATTATTCGTATTACTATTATTATTATCCTTATTACCATTATTATTATCTCTATAACTGTTCTTATTATACATATTACTATTATTATTATCGCTATAACTGTTATTATTATTACTATTACTATTATTATTATCGCTATAACTGTTATTATTATCCTTATTACTATTATTATTATCGCTATAACTGTTATTATTATCCTTATTCTATTATGACTATCCCTATTCCTCTTGTCTTTATCCTTATAACTACCATTATTATCCTTATTACTATTATTGTTATCGCTATAACTGTTATTATTATCATTATTACTCTTATTACTATTCTTATTACTTTTATTATTATCGCTATAATTGTTATTATTATTCGTATTACTATTATTATTATCCCTCTTCCTCTTGTCTTTATCCTTATAACTACCATTATTATCCTTATTACTTTTATTATTATCGCTATAACTGTTATTATTATCATTATTACTGTTATTACTATTCTTATTACTATTATTATTATCCCTATTCCTCTTGTCTTTATCCTTATAAATTTTATTATTATCCTTATTACCATTATTATTATCTCTATAACTGTTCTTATTATACATATTACTATTATTATTATCGCTATAACTGTTATTATTATTACTATTACTATTATTGTTAGCCCCATTTCTCTTGTCTTTATCCTTATAAATATTATTATTATCCTTATTACTATTATTATTATCGCTATAACTGTTATTATTATACATATTACTATTATTATTATTGCTATAACTGTTATTATTATTCCTATTACTATTATTATTATCCCTATTCCTCTTGTCTTTATCCTTATAACTATTATTATTATACCTATTACTATTATTATTATCGCTATAATTGTTATTATTATTCGTATTACTATTATTATTATCCCTGTTCCTCTTGTCTTTATCCTTATAAGTTTTATTATTATCCTTATTACCATTATTATTATCTCTATAACTGTTCTTATTATACATATTACTATTATTATTATCGCTATAACTGTTATTATTATTACTATTACTATTATTATTATCGCTATAACTGTTATTATTATCCTTGTTACTATTATTATTATCGCTATAACTGTTATTATTATCCTTATTCTATTATGACTATCCCTATTCCTCTTGTCTTTATCCTCATAACTATTATTATTATCCTTATTACTATTATAATTATCGCTATAATTGTTCTTATTATACATAATACTATTATTATTATCGCTATAACTGTTATTATTATTCCTATTACTATTATTATTATCCCTATTCCTATTATCTTTATCGTTATAACTATTATTATTATCCTTATTACTATTATTATTATCGCTATAACTGTTATTATTATCCTTATTCTATTATCACTATCCCTATTACTCTTGTCTTTATCCTCATAACTATTATTATTATCCTTATTCTATTATTACTATCCCTATTCCTCTTGTCTTTATCCTTATAACTACCATTATTATCCTTATTACTATTATTATTATCGCTATAACTGTTATTATTATCATTATTACTGTTATTACTATTCTTATTACTATTATTATTATCCCTATTAATCTTGTCTTTATCCTTATAAATATTATTATTATCCTTTTTACTATTATTATTATCGCTATGACTGTTATTTCTATTACTATTATTATTATCCCTATTCCTCTTGTCTTTGTCGTTATAACTACTATTATTATCCTTATTACTATTATTATTATCGCTATAATTGTTATTATTATTCGTATTACTATTATTATTATCCCTGTTCCTCTTGTCTTTATCCTTATAAATTTTATTATTATCCTTATTACCATTATTATTATCTCTATAACTGTTCTGATTATACATATTACTATTATTGTTATCGCTATAACTGTTATTATTATTCCTATTACTATTATTATTATCCCTATTCCTCTTGTCTTTATCCTTATAACTATTATTATTATTATCCTTATTACTATTATTATTATCTCTATAACTGTTCTTATTATACATATTACTATTATTATTATCGCTATAACTGTTATTATTATTCCTATTACTATTATTATTATCCCTATTCCTCTTGTCTTTATCCTTATAAATATTATTATTATCCTTATTACTATTATTATTATCGCTATAACTGTTATTATTATACATATTACTATTATTATTATCGCTATAACTGTTATTATTATCCTTATTCTATTATTACTATCCCTATTCCTCTTGTCTTTATCCTTATAACTACCATTATTATCCTTATTACTATTATTGTTATGGCTATAACTGTTATTATTATCATTATTACTGTTATTACTATTCTTATTACTATTATTATTATCCCTATTCCTCTTGTCTGTATCCTTATAACTATTATTATTATCCTTATTACTATTATTATTATCGCTATAATTGTTATTATTATTCGTATTACTATTATTATTATCCCTCTTCCTCTTGTCTTTATCCTTATAACTACCATTATTATCCTTATTACTATTATTATTATCGCTATAACTGTTATTATTATCATTATTACTGTTATTACTATTCTTATTACTATTATTATTATCCCTATTCCTCTTGTCTTTATCCTTATAAATTTTATTATTATCCTTATTACCATTATTATTATCTCTATAACTGTTCTTATTATACATATTACTATTATTATTATCGCTATTCCTCTTGTCGTTATCCTTATAACTATTATTATTATCCTTATTACTATTATTATTATCGCTATAACTGTTATTCCTATTACTATTATTATTATCCCTATTCCTCTTGTCTTTATTGTTATAACTACTATTATTATCGCTATAACTGTTATTATTATCTTTATTCTATTATAACTATCTCTATTCCTCTTGTCTTTATAATTATAACTACCATTATTATCCTTATTACTATTATTGTTATCGCTATAACTGTTATTATTATCATTATTACTGTTATTACTATTCTTATTCCTATTATTATTATCCCTATTCCTCTTGTCTTTATCCTTATAACTATTATTATTATCCTTATTACTATTATTATTATCGCTATAATTGTTATTATTATTCGTATTACTATTATTATTATCCTTATTACCATTATTATTATCTCTATAACTGTTCTTATTATACATATTACTATTATTATTATCGCTATAACTGTTATTATTATTACTATTACTATTATTATTATCGCTATAACTGTTATTATTATCCTTATTACTATTATTATTATCGCTATAACTGTTATTATTATCCTTATTCTATTATGACTATCCCTATTCCTCTTCTCTTTATCCTTATAACTACCATTATTATCCTTATTACTATTATTGTTATCGCTATAACTGTTATTATTATCATTATTACTCTTATTACTATTCTTATTACTTTTATTATTATCGCTATAATTGTTATTATTATTCGTATTACTATTATTATTATCCCTCTTCCTCTTGTCTTTATCCTTATAACTACCATTATTATCCTTATTACTTTTATTATTATCGCTATAACTGTTATTATTATCATTATTACTGTTATTACTATTCTTATTACTATTATTATTATCCCTATTCCTCTTGTCTTTATCCTTATAAATTTTATTATTATCCTTATTACCATTATTATTATCTCTATAACTGTTCTTATTATACATATTACTATTATTATTATCGCTATAACTGTTATTATTATTACTATTACTATTATTGTTAGCCCCATTTCTCTTGTCTTTATCCTTATAAATATTATTATTATCCTTATTACTATTATTATTATCGCTATAACTGTTATTATTATACATATTACTATTATTATTATTGCTATAACTGTTATTATTATTCCTATTACTATTATTATTATCCCTATTCCTCTTGTCTTTATCCTTATAAATATTATTATTATCCTTATTACTATTATTATTATCGCTATAATTGTTATTATTATTCGTATTACTATTATTATTATCCCTCTTCCTCTTGTCTTTATCCTTATAACTACCATTATTATCCTTATTACTATTATTATTATCGCTATAACTGTTATTATTATCATTATTACTGTTATTACTATTCTTATTACTATTATTATTATCCCTATTCCTCTTGTCTTTATCCTTATAAATTTTATTATTATCCTTATTACTATTATTATTATCCCTATTCCTCTTGTCTTTATCCTTATAAATTTTATTACTATCCTTATTACCATTATTATTATCTCTATAACTGTTCTTATTATACATATTACTATTATTATTATCGCTATTCCTCTTGTCTTTATCCTTATAACTATTATTATTATCCTTATTACTATTATTATTATCGCTATAACTGTTATTCCTTTACTATTATTATTATCCCTATTCCTCTTGTCTTTATCCTTATAAATTTTATTACTATCCTTATTACCATTATTATTATCTCTATAACTGTTCTTATTATACATATTACTATTATTATTATCGCCTTTCCTCTTGTCTTTATCCTTATAACTATTATTATTATGCTTATTACTATTATTATTATCGCTATAACTGTTATTCCTATTACTATTATTATTATCCCTATTCCTCTTGTCTTTATCGTTATAACTACTATTATTATCGCTATAACTGTTATTATTATCTTTATTCTATTATAACTATCTCTATTCCTCTTGTCTTTATAATTATAACTACCATTATTATCCTTATTACTATTATTGTTATCGCTATTACTGATATTATTATCATTATTACTGTTATTACTATTCTTATTCCTATTATTATTATCCCTATTCCTCTTGTCTTTATCCTTATAACTATTATTATTATACCTATTACTATTATTATTATCGCTATAATTGTTATTATTATTCGTATTACTATTATTATTATCCCTGTTCCTCTTGTCTTTATCCTTATAAGTTTTATTATTATCCTTATTACCATTATTATTATCTCTATAACTGTTCTTATTATACATATTACTATTATTATTATCGCTATAACTGTTATTATTATTACTATTACTATTATTATTATCGCTATAACTGTTATTATTATCCTTATTACTATTATTATTATCGCTATAACTGTTATTATTATCCATATTCTGTTCTTACCATCCCTATTCCTCTTGTCTTTATCCTTATAACTACCATTATTATCCTTATTACTATTATTGTTATCGCTATAACTGTTATTATTATCATTATTACTGTTATTACTATTCTTATTACTATTATTATTATCCCTATTTCTCTTGTCTGTATCCTTATAACTATTATTATTATCCTTATTACTATTATTATTATCGCTATAATTGTTATTATTATTCGTATTACTATTATTATTATCCCTCTTCCTCTTGTCTTTATCCTTATAACTATTATTATTATCCTTATTACTATTATTATTATCGCTATAACTGTTATTATTATCCTTATTATTATTATTATTATCGATATAACTGTTATTATTATCCTTATTCTATTGTTACTATCCGTAACACTCTTGTCTTTATCCTCATAACTATTATTATTATCCTTATTATTATTAATATTATCGGTATAACTATTATTTTTATCCTGATTATTATTATTATTATCGCCCATAACTGCTATTATTATACTTATTCTATTGTTACTATCCATTACTCTTGTCTTTATCCTTATAACTGTTATTATTATCCTTCTTATTACTATTATTATCGATATAACTGTTATTATTATCCTTATTCTATTGTTACTATCCGTATTACTCTTGCCTTTATCCTTATAACTATTATTACTATCCTTATTCTATTGTTACTATCCGCATTACTCTTGTCTTTATCCTCATAACTATTATTATTATCCGTATTATTATTATTATTATCGGTATAACTATTATTTTTATCCTTATTATTATTATCATTATCGCCATAACTGTTATTATTATCCTTATTCTATTGTTACTATCCGTATGACTCTTGTCTTTATCCTTATAACTGTTATTATTATCCTTATTATTACTATTATTATCGATATAACTGTTATTATTATCCTTATTCTATTGTTGCTATCCGTATTCCTCCTGTCTTCATCCTTATAACTATTATTACTATCCTTATTCTATTGTTACTATTCGTATTACTCTTGTCTTTATCCTCATAACTATTATTATTATCCTTATTATTATTATTATATTGCTATAACTGTTATTATTATCCTTATTCTATTGTTACTATCCGTATTCCTCTTGCCTTTATCCTTATAACTATTATTATTATCGCTATAATTGTTATTATTATTCTTATTACTATTATTATTATCGTTATAACTGTTATTATTATCCATATTCTGTTGTTACTATCCCTATTACTCTTGTCTTTATCCTTATAACTACCATTATTATCCTTATTACTATTTATGTTATCGCTATAACTGTTATTATTATCATTATTACTGTTATTACTATTCTTATTACTATTATTATTATCCTTATTACTATTATTATTATCGCTATAATTGTTTATTATTATTCGTATTACTATTATTATTATCCCTCTTCCTCTTGTCTTTATCCTTATAACTACCATTATTATCCTTATTACTATTATTACTATCGCTATAACTGTTATTATTATCATTATTACTGTTATTACTATTCTTATTACTATTATTATTATCCCTATTCCTCTTGTCTTTATCCTTATAAATATTATTATTATCCTTTTTACTATTATTATTATCGCTATAACTGTTATTCCTATTACTATATTATTATCCCTATTCCTCTTGTCTTTATCGTCATAAATACTATTATTATCGCTATAACTGTTATTATTATCGTTATTCTATTATTACTATCCCTATTCCTCTTGTCTTTATCCTTATAAATTTTATTACTATCCTTATTCTATTGTTACTATTCGTATTACTGTTGTCCTTTATCCTTATAACTATTATTATTATCCTTATTCCTATTATTATTATCGCTATAACTGTTATTATTATCCTTATTCTATTGTTTCTATCCGTATTACTCTTGCCTTTATCCTTATAACTATTATTATTATCCTTATTACTATTATTATTATCGCTATAAACTATTATTATTATCATTCTTATTGTGATTATTATCCTCATTCTATTATTATTATCCCTATTCCTCTTGTCTTTATCCTTATAACTATCATTATTATCCTTATTACTATTATTATTATCGCTATAACTATTATTATTATCATTCTTATTGTGATTATTATCCTCATTCTATTATTACTATCCCTATTCCTCTTGTCTTTATCCTTATAAATTTTATTACTATCCTTATTCTATTGTTACTATTCGTATTACTCTTGTCTTTATCCTTATAACTATTATTATTATCGCTATAACTGTTATTATTATTCTTATTACTATTATTATTATCGTTTATAGCTGTTATTATTATCCATATTCTGTTGTTACTATCCCTATTACTCTTGTCTTTATCCTTATAACTATTATTATTATCCTTATTACTATTATTATTATCGCAATAACTGTTATTATTATCCTTTTTATTATTATTATTATTATTATCGATATAACTGTTATTATTATCCTTGTTCTATTGTTACTATCCGTATTACTCTTGCCTTTATCATTATAACTATTATTACTACACTTATTCTATTGTTACTGTTCGTATTACTCTTGTCTTTATCCTTATAACTATTATTATTATCCTTATTATTATTATTATTATCGCTACAACTGTTATTATTATTCCTTATTCTATTGTTACTATCCGTATTCCTCTTGCCTTTATCCTTATTACTATTATTATTATCGCTATAATTGTTATTATTATTCGTATTGCTATTATTATTATCCCTATTCCTCTTGTCTTTATCCTTATAAATATTATTATTATCCTTTTTACTATTATTATTATCGCTATAAACTGTTATTCCTATTACTATTATTATTATCCCTATTCTCTTGTCTTTATCGTCATTAATACTATTATTATCGCTATAACTGTTATTATTATCGTTATTCTATTAATTACTATCCCTATTCCTCTTGTCTTTATCCTTATAAATTTTATTACTATCCTTATTCTATTGTTACTATTCGTATTACTCTTGTCTTTATCCTTATAACTATTATTATTATCCTTATTCCTATTACTATTATCGCTATAACTGTTACTATTATCATTATTACTCATATTATTATTCTTATTACTATTATTATTATCCTTATTACTATTATTATTATCCCTATTCCTCTTCTCTTTATCTTTATAACTATTATTATTCTTTATTCTATTATTACTATCCCTATTCCTCTTGTCTTTACCCTTATTACTATTATTATTATCGCTATAAATGTTATTATTATCCTTATTCTGTTATTACTATTCCTATTCCTCTTGTCTTGATTCTTAAAACTATTATTATTATCCTTCTTATTACTATTATTATCGATATAACTGTTATTATTATCCTTATTCTATTGTTTCTATCCGTATTACTCTTGCCTTTATCCTTATAACTATTAACACTATCTTTATTCTACTGTTACTATCCGTATTACTCTTGTCCTTTATCCTTATAACAATTATTATTATCCTTATTACTATTATTATTATCGCTATAACTATTATTATTATCATTCTTATTGTGATTATTATCCTCATTCTATTATTATTATCCCTATTCCTCTTGTCATTATCCTTATAACTATCATTATTATCCTTATTACTATTATTATTATCGCTATAATTGTTATTATTATTCGTATTACTATTATTAATATCCCTGTTCCTCTTGTCTTTATCCTTATAAATTTTATTATTATCCTTATTACTATTATTATTATCGCAATAACTGTTATTATTATCCTTCTTATTACTATTATTATCGATATAACTGTTATTATTATCCTTATTCTATTGTTACTATCCGTATTACCCTTGCCTTTATCCTAATAACTTTTATTATTATCCTTATTATTATTATTATTATTATTATGTTGCTATAACTGTTATTATTATCCTTATTCTATTGTTTACTATCCGTATTACTCTTGCCTTTATCCTTATAACTATTATTACTATCCTTATTACTATTATTATTATCGCTATAACTGTTATTATTATCATTATTATTATTAATATTGTCGATAGAACTGTTATTATTATCCTTATTCTATTGTTACTATCCGTATTCCTCTTGTCTTTATCCTTATAACTATTATTACTATTCTTATTCTATTGTTACTATCCGTATTACTCCTGCCTTTATCCTTATAACTATTATTACTATCCTTATTCTATTGTTACTATCCGTATTACTCTTGTCTTTATCCTCATAACTATTATTATTATCCTTATTATTATTATTATTATCGGTATAACTATTATTTTTATCCTTATTATTATTATTATTATCGCCATAACTGTTATTATTATCCTTATTCTATTGTTACTGTCCGGTTTCCTCTTGTCTTTATACTTATAACTATTATTACTATCCTTATTCTATTGTTACTATTCGTATTACTCTTGTCTTTATCCTCATAACTATTATTATTATCCTTATTATTATTATTATTATTATCGGTATAACTAATATTTTTATCCTTATCATTATTATTATTATCGCCATAACTGTAATTATTATCCTTATTCTATTGTTACTATCCGTATTCCTCTGGTCTTTATCCTAATAACTTTTATTATTATCCTTATTATTATTATTATTATATTGCTATAACTGTTATTATTATCCTTATTCTATTGTTACTATCCGTATTACTCTTGCCTTTATCCTTATAACTTTTATTACTATCTTTATTCTATTGTTACTATCCCTATTCCTCTTGTCTTTATCCTTATAACTATTATTATTATCGCTATAAACTGCTATTATTATTCTTATTACTATTATTATTATCGTTATAGCTGTTATTATTATCCATATTCTGTTGTTTACTATCCCTACTACTCTTGTCTTTATCCTTATAACTATTATTATTATCCTTATTACTATTATTATTATCGCAATAACTGTTATTATTATCCTTTTTATTATTATTATTATCGATATAACTGTTATTATTATCCTTGTTCTATTGTTACTATCCGTATTACTCTTGCCTTTATCCTTGTAACTATTATTATTATCGCTATGACTGTTATTATTATTCTTATTACTATTATTATTATCGTTATAGCTGTTATTATTATCCATATTCTGTTGTTACAATCCATATTACTCTTGTCTTTATCCTTATAACTATTATTATTATCCTTATTACTATTATTATTATCGCAATAACTGTTATTATTATCCTTTTTATTATTATTATTATTATCGATATAACTGTTATTATTATCCTTGTTCTATTGTTACTATCCGTATTACTCTTGCCTTTATCCTTATAACTATTATTACTATACTTATTCTATTGTTACTGTTCGTATTACTCTTGTCTTTATCCTTATAACTATTATTATTATCCTTATTATTATTATTATTATCGCTACAACTGTTATTATTATTCTTATTCTACTGTTACTATCCGTATTACTCTTGCCTTTATCCTTATAACTATTATTATTATCCTTATTACTATTATTATTATCCCTATTCCTCTTCTCTTTATCTTTATAACTATTATTATTATCTTTATTCTATTATTACTATCCCTATTCCTCTTGTCTTTATCCTTATTACTATTATTATTATCGCTATAAATGTTATTATTATCCTTATTCTGTTATTACTATTTCCTATTCCTCTTGTCTTGATTCTTAAAACTATTATTATTATCCTTCTTATTACTATTATTATCGATATAACTGTTATTATTATCCTTATTCTATTGTTTCTATCCGTATTACTCTTGCCTTTATCCTTATAACTATTATTACTATCCTTATTCTATTGTTACTATCCGCATTACTCTTGTCTTTATCCTCATAACTATTATTTTTATCCTTATTATTATTATCATTATCGTCATAACTGTTATTATTATCCTTATTCTATTGTTACTATCCGTATGACTCTTGTCTTTATCCTTATAACTGTTATTATTATCCTTATTATTACTATTATTATCGATATAACTGTTATTATTATCCTTATTCTACTGTTGCTATCCGTATTCCTCCTGTCTTCATCCTTATAACTATTATTACTATCCTTATTCTATTGTTACTATTCGTATTACTTTTGTCTTTATCCTCATAACTATTATTATTATCCTTATTATTATTATTATATTGCTATAACTGTTATTATTATCCTTATTCTATTGTTACTATCCGTATTCCTCTTGCCTTTATCCTCGTAACTATTATTATTATCGCTATAAACTGTTATTATTATTCTTATTACTATTATTATTATCGTTATAACTGTTATTATTATCCATATTCTGTTGTTACTATCCCGATTACTCTTGTCTTTATCCTTATAACTACCATTATTATCCTTATTACTATTTATGTTATCGCTATAACTGTTATTATTATCATTATTACTGTTATTACTATTCTTATTACTATTATTATTATCCTTATTACTATTATTATTATCGCTATAATTGTTATTATTATTCGTATTACTATTATTATTATCCCTCTTCCTCTTGTCTTTATCCTTATAACTACCATTATTATCCTTATTACTATTATTACTATCGCTATAACTGTTATTATTATCATTATTACTGTTATTACTATTCTTATTACTATTATTATTATCCGTATTCCTCTTGTCTTTATCCTTATAAATATTATTATTATCCTTTTTACTATTATTATTATCGCTATAACTGTTATTCCTATTACTATTATTATTATCCCTATTCCTCTTGTCTTTATCGTCATAAATACTATTATTATCGCTATAACTGTTATTATTATCGTTATTCTATTATTACTATCCCTATTCCTCTTGTCTTTATCCTTATAAATTTTATTACTATCCTTATTCTATTGTTACTATTCGTATTACTCTTGTCTTTATCCTTATAACTATTATTATTATCCTTATTCCTATTATTATTATCGATATAACTGTTACTATTATCATTATTACTCATATTATTATTCTTATTACTATTATTATTATCCTTATTACTATTATTATTATCCAAATTCCTCTTCTCTTTATCTTTATAACTATTATTATTATCTTTATTCTATTATTACTATCCCTATTCCTCTTGTCTTTATCCTTATTACTATTATTATTATCGCTACAAATGTTATTATTATCCTTATTCTGTTATTACTATTCCTATTCCTCTTGTCTTGATTCTTAAAACTATTATTATTATCCTTCTTATTACTATTATTATCGATATAACTGTTATTATTATCCTTATTCTATTGTTTCTATCCGTATTACTCTTGCCTTTATCCTTATAACTATTAACACTATCTTTATTCTACTGTTACTATCCGTATTACTCTTGTCTTTATCCTTATAACAATTATTATTATCCTTATTACTATTATTATTATCGCTATAACTATTATTATTATCATTCTTATTGTGATTATTATCCTCATTCTATTATTATTATCCCTATTCCTCTTGTCATTATCCTTATAACTATCATTATTATCCTTATTACTATTATTATTATCGCTATAATTGTTATTATTATTCGTATTACTATTATTAATATCCCTGTTCCTCTTGTCTTTATCCTTATAAATTTTATTATTATCCTTATTACTATTATTATTATCGCAATAACTGTTATTATTATCCTTCTTATTACTATTATTATCGATATAACTGTTATTATTATCCTTATTCTATTGTTACTATCCGTATTACCCTTGCCTTTATCCTAATAACTTTTATTATTATCCTTATTATTATTATTATTATTATTATGTTGCTATAACTGTTATTATTATCCTTATTCTATTGTTACTATCCGTATTACTCTTGCCTTTATCCTTATAACTATTATTACTATCCTTATTACTATTATTATTATCGCTATAACTGTTATTATTATCATTATTATTATTAATATTGTCGATAGAACTGTTATTATTATCCTTATTCTATTGTTACTATCCGTATTCCTCTTGTCTTTATCCTTATAACTATTATTACTATTCTTATTCTATTGTTACTATCCGTATTACTCCTGCCTTTATCCTTATAACTATTATTACTATCCTTATTCTATTGTTACTATCCGTATTACTCTTGTCTTTATCCTCATAACTATTATTATTATCCTTATTATTATTATTATTATCGGTATAACTATTATTTTTATCCTTATTATTATTATTATTATCGCCATAACTGTTATTATTATCCTTATTCTATTGTTACTGTCCGGTTTCCTCTTGTCTTTATACTTATAACTATTATTACTATCCTTATTCTATTGTTACTATTCGTATTACTCTTGTCTTTATCCTCATAACTATTATTATTATCCTTATTATTATTATTATTATTATCGGTATAACTAATATTTTTATCCTTATCATTATTATTATTATCGCCATAACTGTAATTATTATCCTTATTCTATTGTTACTATCCGTATTCCTCTGGTCTTTATCCTAATAACTTTTATTATTATCCTTATTATTATTATTATTATATTGCTATAACTGTTATTATTATCCTTATTCTATTGTTACTATCCGTATTACTCTTGCCTTTATCCTTATAACTTTTATTACTATCTTTATTCTATTGTTACTATCCCTATTCCTCTTGTCTTTATCCTTATAACTATTATTATTATCGCTATAACTGTTATTATTATTCTTATTACTATTATTATTATCGTTATAGCTGTTATTATTATCCATATTCTGTTGTTACTATCCCTACTACTCTTGTCTTTATCCTTATAACTATTATTATTATCCTTATTACTATTATTATTATCGCAATAACTGTTATTATTATCCTTTTTATTATTATTATTATCGATATAACTGTTATTATTATCCTTGTTCTATTGTTACTATCCGTATTACTCTTGCCTTTATCCTTGTAACTATTATTATTATCGCTATGACTGTTATTATTATTCTTATTACTATTATTATTATCGTTATAGCTGTTATTATTATCCATATTCTGTTGTTACTATCCCTATTACTCTTGTCTTTATCCTTATAACTACCATTATTATCCTTATTACTATTTATGTTATCGCTATAACTGTTATTATTATCATTATTACTGTTATTACTATTCTTATTACTATTATTATTATCCTTATTACTATTATTATTATCGCTATAATTGTTATTATTATTCGTATTGCTATTATTATTATCCCTCTTCCTCTTGTCTTTATCCTTATAACTACCATTATTATCCTTATTACTATTATTACTATCGCTATAACTGTTATTATTATCATTATTACTGTTATTACTATTCTTATTACTATTATTATTATCCCTATTCCTCTTGTCTTTATCCTTATAAATATTATTATTATCCTTTTTACTATTATTATTATCGCTATAACTGTTATTCCTATTACTATTATTATTATCCCTATTCCTCTTGTCTTTATCGTCATAAATACTATTATTATCGCTATAACTGTTATTATTATCGTTATTCTATTATTACTATCCCTATTCCTCTTGTCTTTATCCTTATAAATTTTATTACTATCCTTATTCTATTGTTACTATTCGTATTACTCTTGTCTTTATCCTTATAACTATTATTATTATCCTTATTCCTATTACTATTATCGCTATAACTGTTACTATTATCATTATTACTCATATTATTATTCTTATTACTATTATTATTATCCTTATTACTATTATTATTATCCCTATTCCTCTTCTCTTTATCTTTATAACTATTATTATTATCTTTATTCTATTATTACTGTGGCGATATCCGCCACTGCCTTCTTTCTCATTTATCTTTCTTTCTTTCTAAACTTTTCTAACTTTCTCCTTCGCCTGAATATTTCTAAGCACTTCCTGCCTTTTCTGCAATTTCTATTTTCCCAGGGTCTCGTGCAAGTCTGGTCAATGTCAGATTGCACATTTGGCAGCCAGACTTGTGCGGGCCTAAGTTTCTCCTTCGACTTTCTCTATCACCCCTTCAACTTTCCACTCTGTATTTTTCCTTTTCTTTCCTATTTCCGTCTCGGCTAAAAAATCATTTAAAAACTCTGCTCATCGCGCCGCTCGAGACACTTGATATTTTGGCACCGTTACGTTCACATCCACAGAATTTCTCGCTCTCACTGCTACACTGTTATTTGTTATTTTTGTTATTTGTTGAATATATTTGTTGTTATTGAGTGACCGTTAGGTAATCAACTGAGTTACTTCATTCATACACACCCACGTCCTCATTACTATCCCTATTCCTCTTGTCTTTATCCTTATTACTATTATTATTATCGCTATAAATGTTATTATTATCCTTATTCTGTTATTACTATTCCTATTCCTCTTGTCTTGATTCTTAAAACTATTATTATTATCCTTCTTATTACTATTATTATCGATATAACTGTTATTATTATCCTTATTCTATTGTTTCTATCCGTATTACTCTTGCCTTTATCCTTATAACTATTAACACTATCTTTATTCTACTGTTACTATCCGTATTACTCTTGTCTTTATCCTTATAACAATTATTATTATCCTTATTACTATTATTATTATCGCTATAACTATTATTATTATCATTCTTATTGTGATTATTATCCTCATTCTATTATTATTATCCCTATTCCTCTTGTCTTTATCCTTATAACTATCATTATTATCCTTATTCCTATTATTATTATCGCTATAACTGTTATTATTATCATTATTACTCATATTATTATTCTTATTACTATTATTATTATCCTTATTATTATTATTATTATCGGTATAACTATTATTTTTATCCTTATTATTATTATCATTATCGCCATAACTGTTATTATTATCCTTATTCTATTGTTACTATCCGTATGACTCTTGTCTTTATCCTTATAACTGTTATTATTATCCTTACTACTATTATTATTATCGCTATAACTGTTATTATTATTCTTCGTATTATTATTATTATCGATATAACTGTTATTATTATCCTTATTCTGTTATTACTATTCCTATTCCTCTTGTCTTGATTCTTAAAACTATTATTATTATCCTTCTTATTACTATTATTATCGATACAACTGTTATTATTATCCTTATTCTATTGTTACTATCCGTATTACTCTTGCCTTTATCCTTATAACTATTATTATTATCCTTATTACTATTATTATTATCCCTATTCCTCTTCTCTTTATCTTTATAACTATTATTATTATCTTTATTCTATTATTACTATCCCTATTCCTCTTGTCTTTATCCTTATTACTATTATTATTATCGCTATAAATGTTATTATTATCCTTATTCTGTTATTACTATTCCTATTCCTCTTGTCTTGATTCTTAAAACTATTATTATTATCCTTCTTATTACTATTATTATCGATATAACTGTTATTATTATCCTTATTCTATTGTTTCTATCCGTATTACTCTTGCCTTTATCCTTATAACTATTATTACTATCCTTATTCTATTGTTACTATCCGCATTACTCTTGTCTTTATCCTCATAACTATTATTATTATCCTTATTATTATTATTATTATCGGTATAACTATTATTTTTATCCTTATTATTATTATCATTATCGCCATAACTGTTATTATTATCCTTATTCTATTGTTACTATCCGTATGACTCTTGTCTTTATCCCTATAACTGTTATTATTATCCTTATTATTACTATTATTATCGATATAACTGTTATTATTATCCTTATTCTATTGTTGCTATCCGTATTCCTCCTGTCTTCATCCTTATAACTATTATTACTATCCTTATTCTATTGTTACTATTCGTATTACTCTTGTCTTTATCCTCATAACTATTATTATTATCCTTATTATTATTATCATATTGCTATAACTGTTATTATTATCCTTATTCTATTGTTACTATCCGTATTCCTCTTGCCTTTATCCTTATAACTATTATTATTATCGCTATAACTGTTATTATTATTCATATTACTATTATTATTATCGTTATAACTGTTATTATTATCCATATTCTGTTGTTACTATCCCTATTACTCTTGTCTTTATCCTTATAACTACCATTATTATCCTTATTACTATTTATGTTATCGCTATAACTGTTATTATTATCATTATTACTGTTATTACTATTCTTATTACTATTATTATTATCCTTATTACTATTATTATTATCGCTATAATTGTTATTATTATTCGTATTGCTATTATTATTATCCCTCTTCCTCTTGTCTTTATCCTTATAACTACCATTATTATCCTTATTACTATTATTACTATCGCTATAACTGTTATTATTATCATTATTACTGTTATTACTATTCTTATTACTATTATTATTATCCCTATTCCTCTTGTCTTTATCCTTATAAATATTATTATTATCCTTTTTACTATTATTATTATCGCTATAACTGTTATTCCTATTACTATTATTATTATCCCTATTCCTCTTGTCTTTATCGTCATAAATACTATTATTATCGCTATAACTGTTATTATTATCGTTATTCTATTATTACTATCCCTATTCCTCTTGTCTTTATCCTTATAAATTTTATTACTATCCTTATTCTATTGTTACTATTCGTATTACTCTTGTCTTTATCCTTATAACTATTATTATTATCCTTATTCCTATTACTATTATCGCTATAACTGTTACTATTATCATTATTACTCATATTATTATTCTTATTACTATTATTATTATCCTTATTACTATTATTATTATCCCTATTCCTCTTCTCTTTATCTTTATAACTATTATTATTATCTTTATTCTATTATTACTATCCCTATTCCTCTTGTCTTTATCCTTATTACTATTATTATTATCGCTATAAATGTTATTATTATCCTTATTCTGTTATTACTATTCCTATTCCTCTTGTCTTGATTCTTAAAACTATTATTATTATCCTTCTTATTACTATTATTATCGATATAACTGTTATTATTATCCTTATTCTATTGTTTCTATCCGTATTACTCTTGCCTTTATCCTTATAACTATTAACACTATCTTTATTCTACTGTTACTATCCGTATTACTCTTGTTTTTATCCTTATAACAATTATTACTATCCTTATTACTATTATTATTATCGCTATAACTATTATTATTATCATTCTTATTGTGATTATTATCCTCATTCTATTATTATTATCCCTATTCCTCTTGTCTTTATCCTTATAACTATCATTATTATCCTTATTCCTATTATTATTATCGCTATAACTGTTATTATTATCATTATTACTCATATTATTATTCTTATTACTATTATTATTATCCTTATTATTATTATTATTATCGGTATAACTATTATTTTTATCCTTATTATTATTATCATTATCGCCATAACTGTTATTATTATCCTTATTCTATTGTTACTATCCGTATGACTCTTGTCTTTATCCTTATAACTGTTATTATTATCCTTATTATTACTATTATTATCGATATAACTGTTATTATTATCCTTATTCTATTGTTGCTATCCGTATTCCTCCTGTCTTCATCCTTATAACTATTATTACTATCCTTATTCTATTGTTACTATTCGTATTACTCTTGTCTTTATCCTCATAACTATTATTATTATCCTTATTATTATTATTATATTGCTATAACTGTTATTATTATCCTTATTCTATTGTTACTATCCGTATTCCTCTTGCCTTTATCCTTATAACTATTATTATTATCGCTATAACTGTTATTATTATTCTTATTACTATTATTATTATCGTTATAACTGTTATTATTATCCATATTCTGTTGTTACTATCCCTATTACTCTTGTCTTTATCCTTATAACTATTATTATTATCCTTACTACTATTATTATTATCGCTATAACTGTTATTATTATTCTTCGTATTATTATTATTATCGATATAACTGTTATTATTATCCTTATTCTGTTATTACTATTCCTATTCCTCTTGTCTTGATTCTTAAAACTATTATTATTATCCTTCTTATTACTATTATTATCGATATAACTGTTATTATTATCCTTATTCTATTGTTACTATCCGTATTACTCTTGCCTTTATCCTTATAACTATTATTATTATCCTTATTACTATTATTATTATCCCTATTCCTCTTCTCTTTATCTTTATAACTATTATTATTATCTTTATTCTATTATTACTATCCCTATTCCTCTTGTCTTTATCCTTATTACTATTATTATTATCGCTATAAATGTTATTATTATCCTTATTCTGTTATTACTATTCCTATTCCTCTTGTCTTGATTCTTAAAACTATTATTATTATCCTTCTTATTACTATTATTATCGATATAACTGTTATTATTATCCTTATTCTATTGTTTCTATCCGTATTACTCTTGCCTTTATCCTTATAACTATTATTACTATCCTTATTCTATTGTTACTATCCGCATTACTCTTGTCTTTATCCTCATAACTATTATTATTATCCTTATTATTATTATTATTATCGGTATAACTATTATTTTTATCCTTATTATTATTATCATTATCGCCATAACTGTTATTATTATCCTTATTCTATTGTTACTATCCGTATTCCTCCTGTCTTCATCCTTATAACTATTATTACTATCCTTATTCTATTGTTACTATTCGTATTACTCTTGTCTTTATCCTCATAACTATTATTATTATCCTTATTATTATTATCATATTGCTATAACTGTTATTATTATCCTTATTCTATTGTTACTATCCGTATTCCTCTTGCCTTTATCCTTATAACTATTATTATTATCGCTATAACTGTTATTATTATTCTTATTACTATTATTATTATCGTTATAACTGTTATTATTATCCATATTCTGTTGTTACTATCCCTATTACTCTTGTCTTTATCCTTATAACTACCATTATTATCCTTATTACTATTTATGTTATCGCTATAACTGTTATTATTATCATTATTACTGTTATTACTATTCTTATTACTATTATTATTATCCTTATTACTATTATTATTATCGCTATAATTGTTATTATTATTCGTATTGCTATTATTATTATCCCTCTTCCTCTTGTCTTTATCCTTATAACTACCATTATTATCCTTATTACTATTATTACTATCGCTATAACTGTTATTATTATCATTATTACTGTTATTACTATTCTTATTACTATTATTATTATCCCTATTCCTCTTGTCTTTATCCTTATAAATATTATTATTATCCTTTTTACTATTATTATTATCGCTATAACTGTTATTCCTATTACTATTATTATTATCCCTATTCCTCTTGTCTTTATCGTCATAAATACTATTATTATCGCTATAACTGTTATTATTATCGTTATTCTATTATTACTATCCCTATTCCTCTTGTCTTTATCCTTATAAATTTTATTACTATCCTTATTCTATTGTTACTATTCGTATTACTCTTGTCTTTATCCTTATAACTATTATTATTATCCTTATTCCTATTACTATTATCGCTATAACTGTTACTATTATCATTATTACTCATATTATTATTCTTATTACTATTATTATTATCCTTATTACTATTATTATTATCCCTATTCCTCTTCTCTTTATCTTTATAACTATTATTATTATCTTTATTCTATTATTACTATCCCTATTCCTCTTGTCTTTATCCTTATTACTATTATTATTATCGCTATAACTGTTATTATTATTCTTCTTATTATTATTATTATCGATATAACTGTTATTATTATCCTTATTCTATTGTTACTATCCGTATTACTCTTGCCTTTATCCTTATAACTATTATTATTATCCTTATTACTATTATTATTATCGCTATAACTATTATTATTATCATTCTTATTGTGATTATTATCCTCATTCTATTATTATTATCCCTATTCCTCTTGTCTTTATCCTTATAACTATCATTATTATCCTTATTCCTATTATTATTATCGCTATAACTGTTATTATTATCATTATTACTCATATTATTATTCTTATTACTATTATTATTATCCTTATTACTATTATTATTATCCCTATTCCTCTTCTCTTTATCTTTATAACTATTATTATTATCTTTATTCTATTATTACTATCCCTATTCCTCTTGTCTTTATCCTTATTACTATTATTATTATCGCTATAAATGTTATTATTATCCTTATTCTGTTATTACTATTCCTATTCCTCCTGTCTTGATTCTTAAAACTATTATTATTATCCTTCTTATTACTATTATTATCGATATAACTGTTATTATTATCCTTATTCTATTGTTTCTATCCGTATTACTCTTGCCTTTATCCTTATAACTATTATTACTATCCTTATTCTATTGTTACTATCCGCATTACTCTTGTCTTTATCCTCATAACTATTATTATTATCCTTATTATTATTATTATTATTGGTATAACTATTATTTTTATCCTTATTATTATTATCATTATCGCCATAACTGTTATTATTATCCTTATTCTATTGTTACTATCCGTATGACTCTTGTCTTTATCCTTATAACTGTTATTATTATCCTTATTATTACTATTATTATCGATATAACTGTTATTATTATCCTTATTCTACTGTTGCTATCCGTATTCCTCCTGTCTTCATCCTTATAACTATTATTACTATCCTTATTCTATTGTTACTATTCGTATTACTCTTGTCTTTATCCTCATAACTATTATTATTATCCTTATTATTATTATTATATTGCTATAACTGTTATTATTATCCTTATTCTATTGTTACTATCCGTATTCCTCTTGCCTTTATCCTCGTAACTATTATTATTATCGCTATAACTGTTATTATTATTCTTATTACTATTATTATTATCGTTATAACTGTTATTATTATCCATATTCTGTTGTTACTATCCCGATTACTCTTGTCTTTATCCTTATAACTACCATTATTATCCTTATTACTATTTATGTTATCGCTATAACTGTTATTATTATCATTATTACTGTTATTACTATTCTTATTACATAACTATTATTATTATCCTTATTACTATTATTATTATCGCTATAATTGTTATTATTATTCGTATTACTATTATTATTATCCCTCTTCCTCTTGTCTTTATCCTTATAACTACCATTATTATCCTTATTACTATTATTATTATCGCTATAACTGTTATTATTATCATTATTACTGTTATTACTATTCTTATTACTATTATTATTATCCCTATTCCTCTTGTCTTTATCCTTATAAATATTATTATTATCCTTTTTACTATTATTATTATCGCTATATCTGTTATTCCTATTACTATTATTATTATCCCTATTCCTCTTGTCTTTATCGTCATAATACTATTATTATCGCTATAACTGTTATTATTATCGTTATTCTATTATTACTATCCCTATTCCTCTTGTCTTTATCCTTATAAATTTTATTACTATCCTTATTCTATTGTTTCTATTCGTATTACTCTTGTCTTTATCCTTATAACTATTATTATTATCCTTATTCCTATTATTATTATCGATATAACTGTTACTATTATCATTATTACTCATATTATTATTCTTATTACTATTATTATTATCCTTATTACTATTATTATTATCCAAATTCCTCTTCTCTTTATCTTTATAACTATTATTATTATCTTATTCTATTATTACTATCCCTATTCCTCTTGTCTTTATCCTTATTACTATTATTATTATCGCTACAAATGTTATTATTATCCTTATTCTGTTATTACTATTCCTATTCCTCTTGTCTTGATTCTTAAAACTATTATTATTATCCTTCTTATTACTATTATTATCGATATAACTGTTATTATTATCCTTATTCTATTGTTTCTATCCGTATTACTCTTGCCTTTATCCTTATAACTATTAACACTATCTTTATTCTACTGTTACTATCCGTATTACTCTTGTCTTTATCCTTATAACAATTATTATTATCCTTATTACTATTATTATTATCGCTATAACTATTATTATTATCATTCTTATTGTGATTATTATCCTCATTCTATTATAATTATCCCTATTCCTCTTGTCATTATCCTTATAACTATCATTATTATCCTTATTACTATTATTATTATCGCTATAATTGTTATTATTATTCGTATTACTATTATTAATATCCCTGTTCCTCTTGTCTTTATCCTTATAAATTTTATTATCCTTATTACTATTATTATTATCGCAATAACTGTTATTATTATCCTTTTTATTATTATTATTATTATCGATATAACTGTTATTATTATCCTTGTTCTATTGTTACTATCCGTATTACTCTTGCCTTTATCCTTATAACTATTATTACTATCCTTATTCTATTGTTACTATCCGTATTACTCTTGTCTTTATCCTCATAACTATTATTATTATCCTTATTATTATTATTATAATCGGTATAACTATTATTTTATCCTTATTATTATTATTATTATCGCCATAACTGTTATTATTATCCCTTATTCTATTGTACTATCCGTATGACTCTTGGCTTTATCCTTATAACTGTTATTATTATCCTTCTTAATTACTATTATTATCGCTATAACTGTTACTATTATTCTCATTCTACTGTTACTATCCGTATTACTCTTGCCTTTATGCTTATAACTTTTATTACTATCCTTATTCTATTGTTACTATCCGTGTTACTCTTGTCTTTATCCTTATAACTATTATTATTATCCTTATTCCTATTATTATTATCGATATAACTGTTACTATTATCATTATTACTCATATTATTATTCTTATTACTATTATTATTATCCTTATTACTATTATTATTATCCAAATTCCTCTTCTCTTTATCTTTATAACTATTATTATTATCTTTATTCTATTATTACTATCCCTATTCCTCTGTCTTTATCCTTATTACTATTATTATTATCGCTACAAATGTTATTATTATCCTTATTCTGTTATTACTATTCCTATTCCTCTTGTCTTGATTCTTAAAACTATTATTATTATCCTTCTTATTACTATTATTATCGATATAACTGTTATTATTATCCTTATTCTATTGTTTCTATCCGTATTACTCTTGCCTTTATCCTTATAACTATTAACACTATCTTTATTCTACTGTTACTATCCGTATTACTCTTGTCTTTATCCTTATAACAATTATTATTATCCTTATTACTATTATTATTATCGCTATAACTATTATTATTATCATTCTTATTGTGATTATTATCCTCATTCTATTATAATTATCCCTATTCCTCTTGTCATTATCCTTATAACTATCATTATTATCCTTATTACTATTATTATTATCGCTATAATTGTTATTATTATTCGTATTACTATTATTAATATCCCTGTTCCTCTTGTCTTTATCCTTATAAATTTTATTATTATCCTTATTACTATTATTATTATCGCAATAACTGTTATTATTATCCTTTTTATTATTATTATTATTATCGATATAACTGTTATTATTATCCTTGTTCTATTGTTACTATCCGTATTACTCTTGCCTTTATCCTTATAACTATTATTACTATCCTTATTCTATTGTTACTATCCGTATTACTCTTGTCTTTATCCTCATAACTATTATTATTATCCTTATTATTATTATTATAATCGGTATAACTATTATTTTTATCCTTATTATTATTATTATTATCGCCATAACTGTTATTATTATCCTTATTCTATTGTTACTATCCGTATGACTCTTGGCTTTATCCTTATAACTGTTATTATTATCCTTCTTATTACTATTATTATCGCTATAACTGTTACTATTATTCTCATTCTACTGTTACTATCCGTATTACTCTTGCCTTTATGCTTATAACTTTTATTACTATCCTTATTCTATTGTTACTATCCGTGTTACTCTTGTCTTTATCCTTATAACTATTATTATTATCCTTATTACTATTATTATTATCGCTATAAATGTTATTATTATCCTTATTCTATTATTACTATCCCTATTCCTCTTGTCTTTATCCTCATAGCTATTATTATTATTCTTATTACTATTATTGTTATCGCTATAACTGTTATTATTATCCTTATTCTATTATTATTATCCTTATTCCTCTTGTCTTTATTCTTATAACTATTACTATTATCCTTATTATTATTATTATTATCGCTATAACTGTTACTATTATTCTTATTCTACTGTTACTATCCGTATTACTCTTGCCTTTATCCTTATCTCTTTTATTATTATCCGTATTACCATTATTATTATCTCCATAACTGTTATTATTATCTTTATTCCATTATTACTATCCCTATTCCTCTTGTCTTTATCCTTATTACTATTATTATTATCGCTATAAATGTTATTATTATCCTTATTCTATTATTACTATCCCCATTCCACTTGTCTTTATACTTATTACTATTATTATTATCGCTATAAATGTTATTGATATTCCTTCTTATATTATTACTATCCATATTCCTCTTGTCTTTATCCTCATAACTGTTATTATTATCCTTATTCTATTATTATTATCCTTATTCCTCTTGCCTTTATCCTTATAACTATTACTATTATCCTTATTATTATTATTATTATCGATATAACTGTTATTATTATCCTTATTCTATTGTTACTATCCGTATTACTATTGCCTTTATCCTTATAACTATTATTACTATCCTTATTCTACTGTTACTATCCGTATTACTCTTGCCTTTATCCTTATAACTTTTATTATTATCCTTGTTACCATTATTATTATCTCTATAACTGTTATTATTATCTTTATTCCATTATTACAATCCCTATTCCTCTTGTCTTTATCCTCATAACTGTTATTATTATCCTTATTCTATTATTATTATCCTTATTCCTCTTGCCATTATCCTTATAACTATTACTATTATTCCTTATTATTATTATTATTATCGATATAACTATTATTACTATCCTTATTCTATTGTTACTATCCGTATTACTCTTGTCTTTATCCTTATAACTATTATTATTATCCTTATTATTATTATTATTATCGGTATAACTATTATTTTTATCCTTATTATTATTATTATTATCGCCATAACTGTTATTATTATCCTTATTATTACTATTATTATCGATATAACTATTATTACTATCCTTATTCTATTGTTACTATCCGTATTACTCTTGTCATAATCCTTATAACAATTATTATTATCCTTTTTACCATTATTATTACCTCTATAACTGTTATTATTATCTTTATTCCATTATTACTATCCCTATTCCTCTTGTCTTTATCCTTATTACTATTATTATTATCGCTATAAATGTTATTATTATCCTTATTCTATTATTACTATCCCTATTCCTCTAGTCTTTATCCTCATAACTGTTATTATTATCCCTATTCCTCTTGTCTTTATCCTCATAACTGTTATTATTATCCTTATTCCTCTTGTCTTTATCCTTATAACTATTACTATTATCCTTATTATTATTATTATTATCGATATAACTATTATTACTATCCTTATTCTATTGTTACTATCCGTATTACTCTTGCCTTTATCCTAATAACTATTATTACTATCCTTATTCTATTGATACTATCCGTATTACTCTTTTCTTTATCCTTATAACTATTATTATTATCCTTATTATTATTATTATTATCGGTATAACTATTATTTTTATCCATATTATTATAATTATTATCGCCATAACTGTTATTATTATCCTTATTATTACTATTATTATCGATATAAATGTTATTATTATCCTTATTCTATTGTTACTATCCGTGTGACTCTTGTCTTTATCCTTATAACTATTATTATTATCGCTATAACTGTTATTATTATCCTTATTCCATTATTAATATTCGTATTACTCTTCTCGTTATCCTTATAACTATTATTCGTATACTTCTTACTATTATTATTATCGCTATAAATGTTATCATTATCATTATTACTGTTATTTTTATTCTTATTACTATTATTATTATCGCTATAACTGTTACTATTATCCTTATTCTACTGTTACTATCCGTATTACTCTTGCCTTTATCCTTATTACTATTATTATTATTGCTATAAATGTTATTATTATCCTTATTCTATTATTACTATCCCTATTCCTCTCGTCTTTATCCTTATAACTATTATTATTATCCTTATTACTAGTATTATTATCGCTATAATTGTTATTATTATCCTGATTATTATTATTATTATCGATATAACTGTTATTATTATCCTTATTCTATTGTTACTATCCGTATTACCCTTGCCTTTATCCTTATAACTATTATTACTATCCTGATTCTATTGTTACTATCCGTATTACTCTTGTCTTTATCCTTATAACTATTACTATTATCCTTATTATTATTATTATTATGAGTCTAACTATTATTATTATCCTTATTACTATTATTATTATCGCTATAGTTGTTATTATTATCCTGAATACTATTATTATTATCGCTATAACTGTTATTATTATCATTCTTATTGTGATTATTATCCTCATTCTATTATTATTATCCCTATTCCTCTTGTCTTTATCCTTATAACTATCATTATTATCCTTATTACTATTATTATTATCGCCATAACTGTTATTATTATCCTTATTCTATTGTTACTATCCGTATGACTCTTGTCTTTATCCTTATAACTATTATTATTATCCTTATTATTATTATTATTATCGCTATAACTGTTACTATTATTCTTATTCTACTGTTACTATCCGTATTACTCTTGTCTTTATCCTTATAACTATTATTATTATCCTTATTATTATTATTATTATCGGTATAACTATTATTTTTATCCTTATTATTATTATTATTATCGCCATAACTGTTATTATTATCCTTATTATTACTATTATTATCGATATAACTATTATTACTCTCCTTATTCTATTGTTACTATCCGTATTACTCTTGTCATAATCCTTATAACAATTATTATTATCCTTTTTACCATTATTATTACCTCTATAACTGTTATTATTATCTTTATTCCATTATTACTATCCCTATTCCTCTTGTCTTTATCCTTATTACTATTATTATTATCGCTATAAATGTTATTATTATCCTTATTCTATTATTACTATCCCTATTCCTCTAGTCTTATCCTCATAACTGTTATTATTATCCCTATTCCTCTTGTCTTTATCCTCATAACTGTTATTATTATCCTTATTCCTCTTGTCTTTATCCTTATAACTATTACTATTATCCTTATTATTATTATTATTATCGATATAACTATTATTACTATCCTTATTCTATTGTTACTATCCGTATTACTCTTGCCTTTATCCTTATCTCTTTTATTATTATCCGTATTACCATTATTATTATCTCCATAACTGTTATTATTATCTTTATTCCATTATTACTATCCCTATTCCTCTTGTCTTTATCCTTATTACTATTATTATTATCGCTATAAATGTTATTATTATCCTTATTCTATTATTACTATCCCCATTCCACTTGTCTTTATACTTATTACTATTATTATTATCGCTATAAATGTTATTGATATTCCTTCTTATATTATTACTATCCCTATTCCTCTTGTCTTTATCCTCATAACTGTTATTATTATCCTTATTCTATTATTATTATCCTTATTCCTCTTGCCTTTATCCTTATAACTATTACTATTATCCTTATTATTATTATTATTATCGATATAACTGTTATTATTATCCTTATTCTATTGTTACTATCCGTATTACTATTGCCTTTATCCTTATAACTATTATTACTATCCTTATTCTACTGTTACTATCCGTATTACTCTTGCCTTTATCCTTATAACTTTTATTATTATCCTTATTACCATTATTATTATCTCTATAACTGTTATTATTATCTTTATTCCATTATTACAATCCCTATTCCTCTTGTCTTTATCCTCATAACTGTTATTATTATCCTTATTCTATTATTATTATCCTTATTCCTCTTGCCATTATCCTTATAACTATTACTATTATTCCTTATTATTATTATTATTATCGATATAACTATTATTACTATCCTTATTCTATTGTTACTATCCGTATTACTCTTGTCTTTATCCTTATAACTATTATTATTATCCTTATTATTATTATTATTATCGGTATAACTATTATTTTTATCCTTATTATTATTATTATTATCGCCATAACTGTTATTATTATCCTTATTATTACTATTATTATCGATATAACTATTATTACTATCCTTATTCTATTGTTACTATCCATATTACTCTTGTCATAATCCTTATAACAATTATTATTATCCTTTTTACCATTATTATTACCTCTATAACTGTTATTATTATCTTTATTCCATTATTACTATCCCTATTCCTCTTGTCTTTATCCTTATTACTATTATTATTATCGCTATAAATGTTATTATTATCCTTATTCTATTATTACTATCCCTATTCCTCTAGTCTTTATCCTCATAACTGTTATTATTATCCCTATTGCTCTTGTCTTTATCCTCATAACTGTTATTATTATCCTTATTCCTCTTGTCTTTATCCTTATAACTATTACTATTATCCTTATTATTATTATTATTATCGATATAACTATTATTACTATCCTTATTCTATTGTTACTATCCGTATTACTCTTGCCTTTATCCTAATAACTATTATTACTATCCTTATTCTATTGATACTATCCGTATTACTCTTTTCTTTATCCTTATAACTATTATTATTATCCTTATTATTATTATTATTATCGGTATAACTATTATTTTTATCCATATTATTATAATTATTATCGCCATAACTGTTATTATTATCCTTATTATTACTATTATTATCGATATAAATGTTATTATTATCCTTATTCTATTGTTACTATCCGTGTGACTCTTGTCTTTACCCTTATAACTATTATTATTATCGCTATAACTGTTATTATTATCCTTATTCCATTATTAATATTCGTATTACTCTTCTCGTTATCCTTATAACTATTATTCGTATACTTCTTACTATTATTATTATCGCTATAAATGTTATCATTATCATTATTACTGTTATTTTTATTCTTATTACTATTATTATTATCGCTATAACTGTTACTATTATCCTTATTCTACTGTTACTATCCGTATTACTCTTGCCTTTATCCTTATAACTTTTATTATTATCCTTATTACCATTATTATTATCTTTATTCAATTATTACTATCCCTATTCCTCTTGTCTTTATCCTTATTACTATTATTATTATTGCTATAAATGTTATTATTATCCTTATTCTATTATTACTATCCCTATTCCTCTCGTCTTTATCCTTATAACTATTATTATTATCCTTATTACTAGTATTATTATCGCTATAATTGTTATTATTATCCTGATTATTATTATTATTATCGATATAACTGTTATTATTATCCTTATTCTATTGTTACTATCCGTATTACCCTTGCCTTTATCCTTATAACTATTATTACTATCCTGATTCTATTGTTACTATCCGTATTACTCTTGTCTTTATCCTTATAACTATTACTATTATCCTTATTATTATTATTATTATGAGTCTAACTATTATTATTATCCTTATTACTATTATTATTATCGCTATAGTTGTTATTATTATCCTGAATACTATTATTATTATCGCTATAACTGTTATTATTATCATTCTTATTGTGATTATTATCCTCATTCTATTATTATTATCCCTATTCCTCTTGTCTTTATCCTTATAACTATCATTATTATCCTTATTACTATTATTATTATCGCCATAACTGTTATTATTATCCTTATTCTATTGTTACTATCCGTATGACTCTTGTCTTTATCCTTATAACTATTATTATTATCCTTATTATTATTATTATTATCGCTATAACTGTTACTATTATTCTTATTCTACTGTTACTATCCGTATTACTCTTGTCTTTATCCTTATAACTATTATTATTATCCTTATTATTATTATTATTATCGGTATAACTATTATTTTTATCCTTATTATTATTATTATTATCGCCATAACTGTTATTATTATCCTTATTATTACTATTATTATCGATATAACTATTATTACTATCCTTATTCTATTGTTACTATCCGTATTACTCTTGTCATAATCCTTATAACAATTATTATTATCCTTTTTACCATTATTATTACCTCTATAACTGTTATTATTATCTTTATTCCATTATTACTATCCCTATTCCTCTTGTCTTTATCCTTATTACTATTATTATTATCGCTATAAATGTTATTATTATCCTCATTCTATTATTACTATCCCTATTCCTCTAGTCTTATCCTCATAACTGTTATTATTATCCCTATTCCTCTTGTCTTTATCCTCATAACTGTTATTATTATCCTTATTCCTCTTGTCTTTATCCTTATAACTATTACTATTATCCTTATTATTATTATTATTATCGATATAACTATTATTACTATCCTTATTCTATTGTTACTATCCGTATTACTCTTGCCTTTATCCTTATCTCTTTTATTATTATCCGTATTACCATTATTATTATCTCCATAACTGTTATTATTATCTTTATTCCATTATTACTATCCCTATTCCTCTTGTCTTTATCCTTATTACTATTATTATTATCGCTATAAATGTTATTATTATCCTTATTCTATTATTACTATCCCCATTCCACTTGTCTTTATACTTATTACTATTATTATTATCGCTATAAATGTTATTGATATTCCTTCTTATATTATTACTATCCCTATTCCTCTTGTCTTTATCCTCATAACTGTTATTATTATCCTTATTCCATTATTATTATCCTTATTCCTCTTGCCTTTATCCTTATAACTATTACTATTATCCTTATTATTATTATTATTATCGATATAACTGTTATTATTATCCTTATTCTATTGTTACTATCCGTATTACTATTGCCTTTATCCTTATAACTATTATTACTATCCTTATTCTACTGTTACTATCCGTATTACTCTTGCCTTTATCCTTATAACTTTTATTATTATCCTTATTACCATTATTATTATCTCTATAACTGTTATTATTATCTTTATTCCATTATTACAATCCCTATTCCTCTTGTCTTTATCCTCATAACTGTTATTATTATCCTTATTCTATTATTATTATCCTTATTCCTCTTGCCATTATCCTTATAACTATTACTATTATTCCTTATTATTATTATTATTATCGATATAACTATTATTACTATCCTTATTCTATTGTTACTACCCGTATTACTCTTGTCTTTATCCTTATAACTATTATTATTATCCTTATTATTATTATTATTATCGGTATAACTATTATTTTTATCCTTATTATTATTATTATTATCGCCATAACTGTTATTATTATCCTTATTATTACTATTATTATCGATATAACTATTATTACTATCCTTATTCTATTGTTACTATCCGTATTACTCTTGTCATAATCCTTATAACAATTATTATTATCCTTTTTACCATTATTATTACCTCTATAACTGTTATTATTATCTTTATTCCATTATTACTATCCCTATTCCTCTTGTCTTTATCCTTATTACTATTATTATTATCGCTATAAATGTTATTATTATCCTTATTCTATTATTACTATCCCTATTCCTCTAGTCTTTATCCTCATAACTGTTATTATTATCCCTATTCCTCTTGTCTTTATCCTCATAACTGTTATTATTATCCTTATTCCTCTTGTCTTTATCCTTATAACTATTACTATTATCCTTATTATTATTATTATTATCGATATAACTATTATTACTATCCTTATTCTATTGTTACTATCCGTATTACTCTTGCCTTTATCCTAATAACTATTATTACTATCCTTATTCTATTGATACTATCCGTATTACTCTTTTCTTTATCCTTATAACTATTATTATTATCCTTATTATTATTATTATTATCGGTATAACTATTATTTTTATCCATATTATTATAATTATTATCGCCATAACTGTTATTATTATCCTTATTATTACTATTATTATCGATATAAATGTTATTATTATCCTTATTCTATTGTTACTATCCGTATTACTCTTGTCTTTATCCTTATAACTATTATTACTATCCTGATTCTATTGTTACTGTCCGTATTACTCTTGTCTTTATCCTTATAACTATTACTATTATCCTTATTATTATTATTATTATGAGTCTAACTATTATTATTATCCTTATTACTATTATTATTATCGCTATAATTGTTATTATTATCAGGATTATTATTATTATTATCGATATAACTGTTATTATTATCCTTATTCTATTGTTACTATCCGTATTACCCTTGCCTTTATCCTTATAACTATTATTACTATCCTGATTCTATTGTTACTATCCGTATTACTCTTGTCTTTATCCTTATAACTATTACTATTATCCTTATTATTATTATTATTATGAGTCTAACTATTATTATTATCCTTATTACTATTATTATTATCGCTATAATTGTTATTATTATCCTGAATACTATTATTATTATCGCTATAACTGTTATTATTATCATTCTTATTGTGATTATTATCCTCATTCTATTATTATTATCCCTATTCCTCTTGTCTTTATCCTTATAACTATCATTATTATCCTTATTACTATTATTATTATCGCCATAACTGTTATTATTATCCTTATTCTATTGTTACTATCCGTATGACTCTTGTCTTTATCCTTATAACTATTATTATTATCCTTATTATTATTATTATTATCGCTATAACTGTTACTATTATTCTTATTCTACTGTTACTATCCGTATTACTCTTGCCTTTATCCTTATAACTATTATTACTATCCTTATTCTATTGTTACTATCCGCATTACTCTTGTCTTTATCCTCATAACTATTATTATTATCCTTATTATTATTATTATTATTGGTATAACTATTATTTTTATCCTTATTATTATTATCATTATCGCCATAACTGTTATTATTATCCTTATTCTATTGTTACTATCCGTATGACTCTTGTCTTTATCCTTATAACTGTTATTATTATCCTTATTATTACTATTATTATCGATATAACTGTTATTATTATCCTTATTCTACTGTTGCTATCCGTATTCCTCCTGTCTTCATCCTTATAACTATTATTACTATCCTTATTCTATTGTTACTATTCGTATTACTCTTGTCTTTATCCTCATAACTATTATTATTATCCTTATTATTATTATTATATTGCTATAACTGTTATTATTATCCTTATTCTATTGTTACTATCCGTATTCCTCTTGCCTTTATCCTCGTAACTATTATTATTATCGCTATAACTGTTATTATTATTCTTATTACTATTATTATTATCGTTATAACTGTTATTATTATCCATATTCTGTTGTTACTATCCCGATTACTCTTGTCTTTATCCTTATAACTACCATTATTATCCTTATTACTATTTATGTTATCGCTATAACTGTTATTATTATCATTATTACTGTTATTACTATTCTTATTACTATTATTATTATCCTTATTACTATTATTATTATCGCTATAATTGTTATTATTATTCGTATTACTATTATTATTATCCCTCTTCCTCTTGTCTTTATCCTTATAACTACCATTATTATCCTTATTACTATTATTACTATCGCTATAACTGTTATTATTATCATTATTACTGTTATTACTATTCTTATTACTATTATTATTATCCCTATTCCTCTTGTCTTTATCCTTATAAATATTATTATTATCCTTTTTACTATTATTATTATCGCTATAACTGTTATTCCTATTACTATTATTATTATCCCTATACCTCTTGTCTTTATCGTCATAAATACTATTATTATCGCTATAACTGTTATTATTATCGTTATTCTATTATTACTATCCCTATTCCTCTTGTCTTTATCCTTATAAATTTTATTACTATCCTTATTCTATTGTTACTATTCGTATTACTCTTGTCTTTATCCTTATAACTATTATTATTATCCTTATTCCTATTATTATTATCGATATAACTGTTACTATTATCATTATTACTCATATTATTATTCTTATTACTATTATTATTATCCTTATTACTATTATTATTATCCAAATTCCTCTTCTCTTTATCTTTATAACTATTATTATTATCTTTATTCTATTATTACTATCCCTATTCCTCTTGTCTTTATCCTTATTACTATTATTATTATCGCTACAAATGTTATTATTATCCTTATTCTGTTATTACTATTCCTATTCCTCTTGTCTTGATTCTTAAAACTATTATTATTATCCTTCTTATTACTATTATTATCGATATAACTGTTATTATTATCCTTATTCTATTGTTTCTATCCGTATTACTCTTGCCTTTATCCTTATAACTATTAACACTATCTTTATTCTACTGTTACTATCCGTATTACTCTTGTCTTTATCCTTATAACAATTATTATTATCCTTATTACTATTATTATTATCGCTATAACTATTATTATTATCATTCTTATTGTGATTATTATCCTCATTCTATTATTATTATCCCTATTCCTCTTGTCATTATCCTTATAACTATCATTATTATCCTTATTACTATTATTATTATCGCTATAATTGTTATTATTATTCGTATTACTATTATTAATATCCCTGTTCCTCTTGTCTTTATCCTTATAAATTTTATTATTATCCTTATTACTATTATTATTATCGCAATAACTGTTATTATTATCCTTTTTATTATTATTATTATTATCGATATAACTGTTATTATTATCCTTGTTCTATTGTTACTATCCGTATTACTCTTGCCTTTATCCTTATAACTATTATTACTATCCTTATTCTATTGTTACTATCCGTATTACTCTTGTCTTTATCCTCATAACTATTATTATTATCCTTATTATTATTATTATAATCGGTATAACTATTATTTTTATCCTTATTATTATTATTATTATCGCCATAACTGTTATTATTATCCTTATTCTATTGTTACTATCCGTATGACTCTTGGCTTTATCCTTATAACTGTTATTATTATCCTTCTTATTACTATTATTATCGCTATAACTGTTACTATTATTCTCATTCTACTGTTACTATCCGTATTACTCTTGCCTTTATGCTTATAACTTTTATTACTATCCTTATTCTATTGTTACTATCCGTGTTACTCTTGTCTTTATCCTTATAACTATTATTATTATCCTTATTACTATTATTATTATCGCTATAAATGTTATTATTATCCTTATTCTATTATTACTATCCCTATTCCTCTTGTCTTTATCCTCATAGCTATTATTATTATTCTTATTACTATTATTGTTATCGCTATAACTGTTATTATTATCCTTATTCTATTATTATTATCCTTATTCCTCTTGTCTTTATTCTTATAACTATTACTATTATCCTTATTATTATTATTATTATCGCTATAACTGTTACTATTATTCTTATTCTACTGTTACTATCCGTATTACTCTTGCCTTTATCCTTATCTCTTTTATTATTATCCGTATTACCATTATTATTATCTCCATAACTGTTATTATTATCTTTATTCCATTATTACTATCCCTATTCCTCTTGTCTTTATCCTTATTACTATTATTATTATCGCTATAAATGTTATTATTATCCTTATTCTATTATTACTATCCCCATTCCACTTGTCTTTATACTTATTACTATTATTATTATCGCTATAAATGTTATTGATATTCCTTCTTATATTATTACTATCCCTATTCCTCTTGTCTTTATCCTCATAACTGTTATTATTATCCTTATTCTATTGTTACTATCCGTATTACTATTGCCTTTATCCTTATAACTATTATTACTATCCTTATTCTACTGTTACTATCCGTATTACTCTTGCCTTTATCCTTATAACTTTTATTATTATCCTTATTACCATTATTATTATCTCTATAACTGTTATTATTATCTTTATTCCATTATTACAATCCCTATTCCTCTTGTCTTTATCCTCATAACTGTTATTATTATCCTTATTCTATTATTATTATCCTTATTCCTCTTGCCTTTATCCTTATAACTATTACTATTATCCTTCTTATTACTATTATTATCGATATAACTGTTATTATTATCCTTATTCTATTGTTTCTATCCGTATTACTCTTGCCTTTATCCTTATAACTATTAACACTATCTTTATTCTACTGTTACTATCCGTATTACTCTTGTCTTTATCCTTATAACAATTATTATTATCCTTATTACTATTATTATTATCGCTATAACTATTATTATTATCATTCTTATTGTGATTATTATCCTCATTCTATTATTATTATCCCTATTCCTCTTGTCATTATCCTTATAACTATCATTATTATCCTTATTACTATTATTATTATCGCTATAATTGTTATTATTATTCGTATTACTATTATTAATATCCCTGTTCCTCTTGTCTTTATCCTTATAAATTTTATTATTATCCTTATTACTATTATTATTATCGCAATAACTGTTATTATTATCCTTTTTATTATTATTATTATTATCGATATAACTGTTATTATTATCCTTGTTCTATTGTTACTATCCGTATTACTCTTGCCTTTATCCTTATAACTATTATTACTATCCTTATTCTATTGTTACTATCCGTATTACTCTTGTCTTTATCCTCATAACTATTATTATTATCCTTATTATTATTATTATAATCGGTATAACTATTATTTTTATCCTTATTATTATTATTATTATCGCCATAACTGTTATTATTATCCTTATTCTATTGTTACTATCCGTATGACTCTTGGCTTTATCCTTATAACTGTTATTATTATCCTTCTTATTACTATTATTATCGCTATAACTGTTACTATTATTCTCATTCTACTGTTACTATCCGTATTACTCTTGCCTTTATGCTTATAACTTTTATTACTATCCTTATTCTATTGTTACTATCCGTGTTACTCTTGTCTTTATCCTTATAACTATTATTATTATCCTTATTACTATTATTATTATCGCTATAAATGTTATTATTATCCTTATTCTATTATTACTATCCCTATTCCTCTTGTCTTTATCCTCATAGCTATTATTATTATTCTTATTACTATTATTGTTATCGCTATAACTGTTATTATTATCCTTATTCTATTATTATTATCCTTATTCCTCTTGTCTTTATTCTTATAACTATTACTATTATCCTTATTATTATTATTATTATCGCTATAACTGTTACTATTATTCTTATTCTACTGTTACTATCCGTATTACTCTTGCCTTTATCCTTATCTCTTTTATTATTATCCGTATTACCATTATTATTATCTCCATAACTGTTATTATTATCTTTATTCCATTATTACTATCCCTATTCCTCTTGTCTTTATCCTTATTACTATTATTATTATCGCTATAAATGTTATTATTATCCTTATTCTATTATTACTATCCCCATTCCACTTGTCTTTATACTTATTACTATTATTATTATCGCTATAAATGTTATTGATATTCCTTCTTATATTATTACTATCCCTATTCCTCTTGTCTTTATCCTCATAACTGTTATTATTATCCTTATTCTATTGTTACTATCCGTATTACTATTGCCTTTATCCTTATAACTATTATTACTATCCTTATTCTACTGTTACTATCCGTATTACTCTTGCCTTTATCCTTATAACTTTTATTATTATCCTTATTACCATTATTATTATCTCTATAACTGTTATTATTATCTTTATTCCATTATTACAATCCCTATTCCTCTTGTCTTTATCCTCATAACTGTTATTATTATCCTTATTCTATTATTATTATCCTTATTCCTCTTGCCATTATCCTTATAACTATTACTATTATTCCTTATTATTATTATTATTATCGATATAACTATTATTACTATCCTTATTCTATTGTTACTACCCGTATTACTCTTGTCTTTATCCTTATAACAATTATTATTATCCTTTTTACCATTATTATTACCTCTATAACTGTTATTATTATCTTTATTCCATTATTACTATCCCTATTCCTCTTGTCTTTATCCTTATTACTATTATTATTATCGCTATAAATGTTATTATTATCCTTATTCTATTATTACTATCCCTATTCCTCTAGTCTTTATCCTCATAACTGTTATTATTATCCCTATTCCTCTTGTCTTTATCCTCATAACTGTTATTATTATCCTTATTCCTTTTGTCTTTATCCTTATAACTATTACTATTATCCTTATTATTATTATTATTATCGATATAACTATTATTACTATCCTTATTCTATTGTTACTATCCGTATTACTCTTGCCTTTATCCTAATAACTATTATTACTATCCTTATTCTATTGATACTATCCGTATTACTCTTTTCTTTATCCTTATAACTATTATTATTATCCTTATTATTATTATTATTATCGGTATAACTATTATTTTTATCCATATTATTATAATTATTATCGCCATAACTGTTATTATTATCCTTATTATTACTATTATTATCGATATAAATGTTATTATTATCCTTATTCTATTGTTACTATCCGTATGACTCTTGTCTTTATCCTTATAACTATTATTATTATCGCTATAACTGTTATTATTATCCTTATTCCATTATTAATATTCGTATTACTCTTCTCTTTATCCTTATAACTATTATTCGTATACTTCTTACTATTATTATTATCGCTATAAATGTTATCATTATCATTATTACTGTTATTTTTATTCTTATTACTATTATTATTATCGCTATAACTGTTACTATTATCCTTATTCTACTGTTACTATCCGTATTACTCTTGCCTTTATCCTTATAACTTTTATTATTATCCTTATTACCATTATTATTATCTTCATTCAATTATTACTATCCCTATTCCTCTTGTCTTTATCCTTATTACTATTATTATTATTGCTATAAATGTTATTATTATCCTTATTCTATTATTACTATCCCTATTCCTCTCGTCTTTATCCTTATAACTATTATTATTATCCTTATTACTAGTATTATTATCGCTATAATTGTTATTATTATCCTTATTATTATTATTATTATCGCCATAACTGTTATTATTATCCTTATTATTACTATTATTATCGATATAACTATTATTACTATCCTTATTCTATTGTTACTATCCGTATTACTCTTGTCATAATCCTTATAACAATTATTATTATCCTTTTTACCATTATTATTACCTCTATAACTGTTATTATTATCTTTATTCCATTATTACTATCCCTATTCCTCTTGTCTTTATCCTTATTACTATTATTATTATCGCTATAAATGTTATTATTATCCTTATTCTATTATTACTATCCCTATTCCTCTAGTCTTTATCCTCATAACTGTTATTATTATCCCTATTCCTCTTGTCTTTATCCTCATAACTGTTATTATTATCCTTATTCCTCTTGTCTTTATCCTTATAACTATTACTATTATCCTTATTATTATTATTATTATCGATATAACTATTATTACTATCCTTATTCTATTGTTACTATCCGTATTACTCTTGCCTTTATCCTTATCTCTTTTATTATTATCCGTATTACCATTATTATTATCTCCATAACTGTTATTATTATCTTTATTCCATTATTACTATCCCTATTCCTCTTGTCTTTATCCTTATTACTTTTATTATTATCGCTATAAATGTTATTATTATCCTTATTCTATTGTTACTATCCCCATTCCACTTGTCTTGATACTTATTACTATTATTATTATCGCTATAAATGTTATTGATATTCCTTCTTATATTATTACTATCCCTATTCCTCTTGTCTTTATCCTCATAACTGTTATTATTATCCTTATTCTATTATTATTATCCTTATTCCTCTTGCCTTTATCCTTATAACTATTACTATTATCCTTATTATTATTATTATTATCGATATAACTGTTATTATTATCCTTATTCTATTGTTACTATCCGTATTACTATTGCCTTTATCCTTATAACTATTATTACTATCCTTATTCTACTGTTACTATCCGTATTACTCTTGCCTTTATCCTTATAACTTTTATTATTATCCTTATTACCATTATTATTATCTCTATAACTGTTATTATTATCTTTATTCCATTATTACAATCCCTATTCCTCTTGTCTTTATCCTCATAACTGTTATTATTATCCTTATTCTATTATTATTATCCTTATTCCTCTTGCCATTATCCTTATAACTATTACTATTATTCCTTATTATTATTATTATTATCGATATAACTATTATTACTATCCTTATTCTATTGTTACTATCCGTATTACTCTTGTCATAATCCTTATAACAATTATTATTATCCTTTTTACCATTATTATTACCTCTATAACTGTTATTATTATCTTTATTCCATTATTACTATCCCTATTCCTCTTGTCTTTATCCTTATTACTATTATTATTATCGCTATAAATGTTATTATTATCCTTATTCTATTATTACTATCCCTATTCCTCTAGTCTTTATCCTCATAACTGTTATTATTATCCCTATTCCTCTTGTCTTTATCCTCATAACTGTTATTATTATCCTTATTCCTCTTGTCTTTATCCTTATAACTATTACTATTATCCTTATTATTATTATTATTATCGATATAACTATTATTACTATCCTTATTCTATTGTTACTATCCGTATTACTCTTGCCTTTATCCTTATCTCTTTTATTATTATCCGTATTACCATTATTATTATCTCCATAACTGTTATTATTATCTTTATTCCATTATTACTATCCCTATTCCTCTTGTCTTTATCCTTATTACTATTATTATTATCGCTATAAATGTTATTATTATCCTTATTCTATTATTACTATCCCCATTCCACTTGTCTTTATACTTATTACTATTATTATTATCGCTATAAATGTTATTGATATTCCTTCTTATATTATTACTATCCCTATTCCTCTTGTCTTTATCCTCATAACTGTTATTATTATCCTTATTCTATTATTATTATCCTTATTCCTCTTGCCTTTATCCTTATAACTATTACTATTATCCTTATTATTATTATTATTATCGATATACCTGTTATTATTATCCTTATTCTATTGTTACTATCCGTATTACTATTGCCTTTATCCTTATAACTATTATTACTATCCTTATTCTACTGTTACTATCCGTATTACTCTTGCCTTTATCCTTATAACTTTTATTATTATCCTTATTACCATTATTATTATCTCTATAACTGTTATTATTATCTTTATTCCATTATTACAATCCCTATTCCTCTTGTCTTTATCCTCATAACTGTTATTATTATCCTTATTCTATTATTATTATCCTTATTCCTCTTGCCATTATCCTTATAACTATTACTATTATTCCTTATTATTATTATTATTATCGATATAACTATTATTACTATCCTTATTCTATTGTTACTATCCGTATTACTCTTGTCTTTATCCTTATAACTATTATTATTATCCTTATTATTATTATTATTATCGGTATAACTATTATTTTTATCCTTATTATTATTATTATTATCGCCATAACTGTTATTATTATCCTTATTATTAATATTATTATCGATATAACTATTATTACTATCCTTATTCTATTGTTACTATCCGTATTACTCTTGTCATAATCCTTATAACAATTATTATTATCCTTTTTACCATTATTATTACCTCTATAACTGTTATTATTATCTTTATTCCATTATTACTATCCCTATTCCTCTTGTCTTTATCCTTATTACTATTATTATTATCGCTATAAATGTTATTATTATCCTTATTCTATTATTACTATCCCTATTCCTCTAGTCTTTATCCTCATAACTGTTATTATTATCCCTATTCCTCTTGTCTTTATCCTCATAACTGTTATTATTATCCTTATTCCTCTTGTCTTTATCCTTATAACTATTACTATTATCCTTATTATTATTATTATTATCGATATAACTATTATTACTATCCTTATTCTATTGTTACTATCCGTATTACTCTTGCCTTTATCCTAATAACTATTATTACTATCCTTATTCTATTGATACTATCCGTATTACTCTTTTCTTTATCCTTATAACTATTATTATTATCCTTATTATTATTATTATTATCGGTATAACTATTATTTTTATCCATATTATTATAATTATTATCGCCATAACTGTTATTATTATCCTTATTATTACTATTATTATCGATATAAATGTTATTATTATCCTTATTCTATTGTTACTATCCGTATGACTCTTGTCTTTATCCTTATAACTATTATTATTATCGCTATAACTGTTATTATTATCCTTATTCCATTATTAATATTCGTATTACTCTTCTCTTTATCCTTATAACTATTATTCGTATACTTCTTACTATTATTATTATCGCTATAAATGATATCATTATCATTATTACTGTTATTTTTATTCTTATTACTATTATTATTATCGCTATAACTGTTACTATTATCCTTATTCTACTGTTACTATCCGTATTACTCTTGCCTTTATCCTTATAACTTTTATTATTATCCTTATTACCATTATTATTATCTTTATTCAATTATTACTATCCCTATTCCTCTTGTCTTTATCCTTATTACTATTATTATTATTGCTATAAATGTTATTATTATCCTTATTCTATTATTACTATCCCTATTCCTCTCGTCTTTATCCTTATAACTATTATTATTATCCTTATTACTAGTATTATTATCGCTATAATTGTTATTATTATCCTGATTATTATTATTATTATCGATATAACTGTTATTATTATCCTTATTCTATTGTTACTATCCGTATTACCCTTGCCTTTATCCTTATAACTATTATTACTATCCTGATTCTATTGTTAATATCCGTATTACTCTTGTCTTTATCCTTACAACTATTACTATTATCCTTATTATTATTATTATTATGAGTCTAACTATTATTATTATCCTTATTACTATTATTATTATCGCTATAACTGTTATTATTATCATTCTTATTGTGATTATTATCCTCATTCTATTATTATTATCCCTATTCCTCTTGTCTTTATCCTTATAACTATCATTATTATCCTTATTACTATTATTATTATCGCCATAACTGTTATTATTATCCTTATTCTATTGTTACTATCCGTATGACTCTTGTCTTTTCCTTATAACTATTATTATTATCCTTATTTTTATTATTATTATCGCTATAACTGTTACTATTATTCTTATTCTACTGTTACTATCCGTATTACTCTTGCCTTTATCCTTATAACTATTATTACTATCCTTATTCTATTGTTACTATTCGTATTACTCTTGTCTTTATCCTTATAACTATTATTATTATCCTTATTATTATTATTATTATCGCTACAACTGTTATTATTATTCTTATTCTACTGTTACTATCCGTATTACTCTTGCCTTTATCCTTATAACTATTATTATTATCGCTATAACTGTTATTATTATTCTTATTACTATTATTATAACCGTTATAACTGTTATTATTATCCATATTCTGTTGTTACTATCCCTATTACTCTTGCCTTTATCCTTGTAACTATTATTACTATCCTTATTCTATTGTTACTATCCGTATTACTCTTGCCTTTATCCTAATAACTTTTATTATTATCCTTATTACCATTATTATTATCTCTATAACTGTTATTATTATCTTTATTCCATTATTACAATCCCTATTCCTCTTGTCTTTATCCTCATAACTGTTATTATTATCCTTATTCTATTATTATTATCCTTATTCCTCTTGCCATTATCCTTATAACTATTACTATTATTCCTTATTATTATTATTATTATCGATATAACTATTATTACTATCCTTATTCTATTGTTACTATCCGTATTACTCTTGTCTTTATCCTTATAACTATTATTATTATCCTTATTATTATTATTATTATCGGTATAACTATTATTTTTATCCTTATTATTATTATTATTATCGCCATAACTGTTATTATTATCCTTATTATTACTATTATTATCGATATAACTATTATTATTATCCTTATTCTATTGTTACTATCCGTATTACTCTTGCCTTTATCCTTATAACTATTATTACTATCCTTATTCTATTGTTACTATCCGTATTACTCCTGTCCTTATCCTTATAACTATTACTATTATCCTTATTATTATTATTATTATTATGAGTTTAACTGTTATTATTATCCTTATTATTACTATTATTATCGATATAACTGTTATTATTATCCTCATTCTATTGTTACTATCTGTATTACTCTTGCCTTTATCCTTATAACTATTATTACTATCCTTATTCTATTGTTACTATTCGTATTACTCTTGTCTTTATCCTTATAACTATTATTATTATCCTTATTATTAGTATTATTATCGCTACAACTGTTATTATTATTCTTATTCTACTGTTACTATCCGTATTACTCTTGCCTTTATCCTTATAACTATTATTATTATCGCTATAACTGTTATTATTATTCTTATTACTATTATTATTACCGTTATAACTGTTATTATTATCCATATTCTGTTGTTACTATCCCTATTACTCTTGTCTTTATCCTTATAACTATTATTATTATCCTTACTACTATTATTATTATCGCTGTAACTGTTATTATTATTCTTCTTGTTATTATTATTATCCATATAACTGTTATTATTATCCTTATTCTATTGTTACTATCCGTATTACTCTTGCCTTTATCCTTGTAACTATTATTACTATCCTGATTCTATTGTTACTATCCGTATTACTCTTGTCTTTATCCTTATAACTATTACTATTATCCTTATTATTATTATTATTATGAGTCTAACTATTATTATTATCCTTATTACTATTATTATTATCGCTATAATTGTTATTATTATCCTGAATACTATTATTATTATCGCTATAACTGTTATTATTATCATTCTTATTGTGATTATTATCCTCATTCTATTATTATTATCCCTATTCTTCTTGTCTTTATCCTTATAACTATCATTATTATCCTTATTACTATTATTATTATCGCCATAACTGTTATTATTATCCTTATTCTATTGTTACTATCCGTATGACTCTTGTCTTTATCCTTATAACTATTATTATTATCCTTATTATTACTATTATTATCGATATAAATGTTATTATTATCCTTATTCTATTGTTACTATCCGTATTACTCTTGCCTTTATCCTTATTACTATTATTACTATCCTTATTCTATTGTTACTATCCGTATTACTCTTGTCTTTATCCTTATAACTATTATTATTATCCTTATTACAATTATTATTATCGCTATAAATGTTATTATTATCCTTATTCTATTATTACTATCCCTATTCCTCTTGTTTTTATCCTCATAGCTATTATTATTATTCTTATTACTATTATTGTTATCGCTATAACTGTTATTATTATCCTTATTCTATTATTATTATCGGTATTACTCTTTCCTTTATCCTTATAACTATTATTATTATCCTTATTATTATTATTATTATCGCTATACCTGTTACTATTATTCTTATTCTACTGTTACTATCCGTATTACTCTTGTCTTTATCCTTATAACTATTATTATTATCCTTATTATTATTATTATTATCGGTATAACTATTATTTTTATCCTTATTATTATTATTATTATCGCCATAACTATTATTATTATCCTTATTATTACTATTATTATCGATATAACTATTATTATTATCCTTATTCTATTGTTACTATCCGTATTACTCTTGTCATAATCCTTATAACTATTATTATTATCCTTATTATTATTATTATTATCGCTATAACGGTTACTATTATTCTTATTCTACTGTTACTATCCGTATTACTCTTGCCTTTATCCTTATCTCTTTTATTATTATCCTTATTACCATTATTATTATCTCTATAACTGTTATTATTATGTTTATTCCATTATTACTATCCCTATTCCACTTGTCTTTATACTTATTACTATTATTATTATCGCTATTAATGTTATTATTATCCTTATTCTATTATTACTATCCCTATTCCTCTTGTCTTTATCCTCATAACTGTTATTATTATCCCTATTCCTCTTGTCTTTATCTTCATAACTGTTATTATTATCCTTATTCCTCTTGTCTTTATCCTTATAACTATTACTATTATCCTTATTATTATTATTATTATTATCGATATAACTATTATTACTATCCTTATTCTATTGTTACTATCCGTATTACTCTTTTCTTTATCCTTATAACTATTATTATTATCCTTATTATTATTATTATTATCGGTATAACTATTATGTTTATCCTTATTATTATTATTATTATCGCCATAACTGTTATTATTATCCTTATTCTATTATTACTATCCCTATTCCTCTTGTCTTTATCCTCATAACTGTTATTATTATCCCTATTCCTCTTGTCTTTATCCTCATAACTGTTATTATTATCCTTATTCCTCTTGTCTTTATCCTAATAACTATTACTATTATCCTTATTATTATTATTATTATCGATATAACTATTATTACTATCCTTATTCTATTGTTACTATCCGTATTACTCTTTTCTTTATCCTTATAACTATTATTATTATCCTTATTATTATTATTATTATCGGTATAACTATTATTTTTATCCTTATTATTATTATTATTATCGCCATAACTGTTATTATTATCCTTATTCTATTGTTACTATCCGTATTACTCTTGCCTTTATCCTTATAACTATTATTACTATCCTTATTCTATTGTTACTATCCGTATTACTCTTGTCTTTATCCTCATAACTATTATTATTATCCTTATTATTATTATTATTATTGCCATAACTTTTATTATTATCCTTATTATTATTATTATTATCGATATAACTATTATTACTATCCTTATTATATTGTTACTATCCGTATTACTCTTGTCTTTATCCTCATAACTATTATTATTATCCTTATTATTATTATTATTATCGGTATAACTATTATTTTTATCCTTATTATTATTATTATTATCGCCATAACTGTTATTATTATCCTTATTATTACTATTATTATCGATATAACTATTATTATTATCCTTATTCTATTGTTACTATCCGTATTACTCTTGCCTTTATCCTTATAACTATTATTACTATCCTTATTCTATTGTTACTATCCGTATTACTCCTGTCCTTATCCTTATAACTATTACTATTATCCTTATTATTATTATTATTATTATGAGTTTAACTGTTATTATTATCCTTATTATTACTATTATTATCGATATAACTGTTATTATTATCCTCATTCTATTGTTACTATCCGTATTACTCTTGCCTTTATCCTTATAACTATTATTACTATCCTTATTCTATTGTTACTATTCGTATTACTCTTGTCTTTATCCTTATAACTATTATTATTATCCTTATTATTAGTATTATTATCGCTACAACTGTTATTATTATTCTTATTCTACTGTTACTATCCGTATTACTCTTGCCTTTATCCTTATAACTATTATTATTATCGCTATAACTGTTATTATTATTCTTATTACTATTATTATTACCGTTATAACTGTTATTATTATCCATATTCTGTTGTTACTATCCCTATTACTCTTGTCTTTATCCTTATAACTATTATTATTATCCTTACTACTATTATTATTATCGCTGTAACTGTTATTATTATTCTTCTTGTTATTATTATTATCCATATAACTGTTATTATTATCCTTATTCTATTGTTACTATCCGTATTACTCTTGCCTTTATCCTTGTAACTATTATTACTATCCTGATTCTATTGTTACTATCCGTATTACTCTTGTCTTTATCCTTATAACTATTACTATTATCCTTATTATTATTATTATTATGAGTCTAACTATTATTATTATCCTTATTACTATTATTATTATCGCTATAATTGTTATTATTATCCTGAATACTATTATTATTATCGCTATAACTGTTATTATTATCATTCTTATTGTGATTATTATCCTCATTCTATTATTATTATCCCTATTCTTCTTGTCTTTATCCTTATAACTATCATTATTATCCTTATTACTATTATTATTATCGCCATAACTGTTATTATTATCCTTATTCTATTGTTACTATCCGTATGACTCTTGTCTTTATCCTTATAACTATTATTATTATCCTTATTATTACTATTATTATCGATATAAATGTTATTATTATCCTTATTCTATTGTTACTATCCGTATTACTCTTGCCTTTATCCTTATTACTATTATTACTATCCTTATTCTATTGTTACTATCCGTATTACTCTTGTCTTTATCCTTATAACTATTATTATTATCCTTATTACAATTATTATTATCGCTATAAATGTTATTATTATCCTTATTCTATTATTACTATCCCTATTCCTCTTGTTTTTATCCTCATAGCTATTATTATTATTCTTATTACTATTATTGTTATCGCTATAACTGTTATTATTATCCTTATTCTATTATTATTATCGGTATTACTCTTTCCTTTATCCTTATAACTATTATTATTATCCTTATTATGATTATTATTATCGCTATACCTGTTACTATTATTCTTATTCTACTGTTACTATCCGTATTACTCTTGTCTTTATCCTTATAACTATTATTATTATCCTTATTATTATTATTATTATCGGTATAACTATTATTTTTATCCTTATTATTATTATTATTATCGCCATAACTATTATTATTATCCTTATTATTACTATTATTATCGATATAACTATTATTATTATCCTTATTCTATTGTTACTATCCGTATTACTCTTGTCATAATCCTTATAACTATTATTATTATCCTTATTATTATTATTATTATCGCTATAACGGTTACTATTATTCTTATTCTACTGTTACTATCCGTATTACTCTTGCCTTTATCCTTATCTCTTTTATTATTATCCTTATTACCATTATTATTATCTCTATAACTGTTATTATTATGTTTATTCCATTATTACTATCCCTATTCCACTTGTCTTTATACTTATTACTATTATTATTATCGCTATTAATGTTATTATTATCCTTATTCTATTATTACTATCCCTATTCCTCTTGTCTTTATCCTCATAACTGTTATTATTATCCCTATTCCTCTTGTCTTTATCCTCATAACTGTTATTATTATCCTTATTCCTCTTGTCTTTATCCTTATAACTATTACTATTATCCTTATTATTATTATTATTATTATCGATATAACTATTATTACTATCCTTATTCTATTGTTACTATCCGTATTACTCTTTTCTTTATCCTTATAACTATTATTATTATCCTTATTATTATTATTATTATCGGTATAACTATTATGTTTATCCTTATTATTATTATTATTATCGCCATAACTGTTATTATTATCCTTATTCTATTATTACTATCCCTATTCCTCTTGTCTTTATCCTCATAACTGTTATTATTATCCCTATTCCTCTTGTCTTTATCCTCATAACTGTTATTATTATCCTTATTCCTCTTGTCTTTATCCTAATAACTATTACTATTATCCTTATTATTATTATTATTATCGATATAACTATTATTACTATCCTTATTCTATTGTTACTATCCGTATTACTCTTTTCTTTATCCTTATAACTATTATTATTATCCTTATTATTATTATTATTATCGGTATAACTATTATTTTTATCCTTATTATGATTATTATTATCGCCATAACTGTTATTATTATCCTTATTCTATTGTTACTATCCGTATTACTCTTGCCTTTATCCTTATAACTATTATTACTATCCTTATTCTATTGTTACTATCCGTATTACTCTTGTCTTTATCCTCATAACTATTATTATTATCCTTATTATTATTATTATTTTCGGTATAACTATTATTTTTATCCTTATTATTATTATTATTATTGCCATAACTTTTATTATTATCCTTATTATTATTATTATTATCGATATAACTATTATTACTATCCTTATTATATTGTTACTATCCGTATTACTCTTGTCTTTATCCTCATAACTATTATTATTATCCTTATTATTATTATTATTATCGGTATAACTATTATTTTTATCCTTATTATTATTATTATTATCGCCATAACTGTTATTATTATCCTTATTATTACTATTATTATCGATATAACTATTATTATTATCCTTATTCTATTGTTACTATCCGTATTACTCTTGCCTTTATCCTTATAACTATTATTACTATCCTTATTCTATTGTTACTATCCGTATTACTCCTGTCCTTATCCTTATAACTATTACTATTATCCTTATTATTATTATTATTATTATGAGTTTAACTGTTATTATTATCCTTATTATTACTATTATTATCGATATAACTGTTATTATTATCCTCATTCTATTGTTACTATCTGTATTACTCTTGTCTTTATCCTTATAACTATTATTATTATCCTTACTACTATTATTATTATCGCTGTAACTGTTATTATTATTCTTCTTGTTATTATTATTATCGATATAACTGTTATTATTATCCTTATTCTATTGTTACTATCCGTATTACTCTTGCCTTTATCCTTGTAACTATTATTACTATCCTTATTCTATTGTTACTATCCGTATTACTCTTGCCTTTATCCTAATAACTTTTATTATTATCCTTATTCTATTGTTACTATCCGTATGACTCTTGTCTTTATCCTTATAACTGTTATTATTATCCTTATTATTACTATTATTATCGATATAACTGTTATTATTATCCTTATTCTATTGTTACTATCCGTATTCCTCTTGTCTTTATCCTCATAACTATTATTATTATCCTTATTATTATTATTATTATTATTATTATCGGTATAACTATTATTTTTATCCTTATTATTATTATTATTATCGCCATAACTGTTATTATTATCCTTATTCTATTGTTACTATCCGTATTACTCTTGCCTTTATCCTTATAACTATTATTACTATCCTTATTCTATTGTTACTATCCGTATTACTCTTTTCTTTATCCTTATAACTATTATTATTATCCTTATTATTATTATTATTATCGGTATAACTATTATTTTTATCCTTATTATTATTATTATTATCGCCATAACTGTTATTATTATCCTTATTCTATTATTACTATCCCTATTCCTCTTGTCTTTATCCTCATAACTGTTATTATTATCCCTATTCCTCTTGTCTTTATCCTCATAACTGTTATTATTATCCTTATTCCTCTTGTCTTTATCCTAATAACTATTACTATTATCCTTATTATTATTATTATTATCGATATAACTATTATTACTATCCTTATTCTATTGTTACTATCCGTATTACTCTTGCCTTTATCCTTATTACTATTATTACTATCCTTATTCTATTGTTACTATCCGTATTACTCTTGTCTTTATCCTTATAACTATTATTATTATCCTTATTACAATTATTATTATCGCTATAAATGTTATTATTATCCTTATTCTATTATTACTATCCCTATTCCTCTTGTTTTTATCCTCATAGCTATTATTATTATTCTTATTACTATTATTGTTATCGCTATAACTGTTATTATTATCCTTATTCTATTATTATTATCGGTATTACTCTTTCCTTTATCCTTATAACTATTATTATTATCCTTATTATTATTATTATTATCGCTATACCTGTTACTATTATTCTTATTCTACTGTTACTATCCGTATTACTCTTGTCTTTATCCTTATAACTATTATTATTATCCTTATTATTATTATTATTATCGGTATAACTATTATTTTTATCCTTATTATTATTATTATTATCGCCATAACTTTTATTATTATCCTTATTATTACTATTATTATCGATATAACTATTATTATTATCCTTATTCTATTGTTACTATCCGTATTACTCTTGCCTTTATCCTTATAACTATTATTACTATCCTTATTCTATTGTTACTATCCGTATTACTCCTGTCCTTATCCTTATAACAATTACTATTATCCTTATTATTATTATTATTATTATGAGTTTAACTGTTTTTATTATCCTTATTATTACTATTATTATCGATATAACTGTTATTATTATCCTCATTCTATTGTTACTATCCGTATTACTCTTGCCTTTATCCTAATAACTTTTATTATTATCCTTATTCTATTGTTACTATCCGTATGACTCTTGTCTTTATCCTTATAACTGTTATTATTATCCTTATTATTACTATTATTATCGATATAACTGTTATTATTATCCTTATTCTATTGTTACTATCCGTATTCCTCTTGTCTTTATCCTCATAACTATTATTATTATCCTTATTATTATTATTATTATCGCCATAACTGTTATTATTATCCTTATTCTATTGTTACTATCCGTATTACTCTTGCCTTTATCCTTATAACTATTATTACTATCCTTATTCTATTGTTACTATCCGTATTACTCTTTTCTTTATCCTTATAACTATTATTATTATCCTTATTATTATTATTATTATCGGTATAACTATTATTTTTATCCTTATTATTATTATTATTATGGCCATAACTGTTATTATTATCCTTATTCTATTATTACTATCCCTATTCCTCTTGTCTTTATCCTCATAACTGTTATTATTATCCCTATTCCTCTTGTCTTTATCCTCATAACTGTTATTATTATCCTTATTCCTCTTGTCTTTATCCTAATAACTATTACTATTATCCTTATTATTATTATTATTATCGATATAACTATTATTACTATCCTTATTCTATTGTTACTATCCGTATTACTCTTTTCTTTATCCTTATAACTATTATTATTATCCTTATTATTATTATTATTATCGGTATAACTATTATTTTTATCCTTATTATTATTATTATTATCGCCATAACTGTTATTATTATCCTTATTCTATTGTTACTATCCGTATTACTCTTGCCTTTATCCTTATAACTATTATTACTATCCTTATTCTATTGTTACTATCCGTATTACTCTTGTCTTTATCCTCATAACTATTATTATTATCCTTATTATTATTATTATTTTCGGTATAACTATTATTTTTATCCTTATTATTATTATTATTATTGCCATAACTTTTATTATTATCCTTATTATTATTATTATTATCGATATAACTATTATTACTATCCTTATTATATTGTTACTATCCGTATTACTCTTGTCTTTATCCTCATAACTATTATTATTATCCTTATTATTATTATTATTATCGGTATAACTATTATTTTTATCCTTATTATTATTATTATTATCGCCATAACTGTTATTATTATCCTTATTATTACTATTATTATCGATATAACTATTATTATTATCCTTATTCTATTGTTACTATCCGTATTACTCTTGCCTTTATCCTTATAACTATTATTACTATCCTTATTCTATTGTTACTATCCGTATTACTCCTGTCCTTATCCTTATAACTATTACTATTATCCTTATTATTATTATTATTATTATGAGTTTAACTGTTATTATTATCCTTATTATTACTATTATTATCGATATAACTGTTATTATTATCCTCATTCTATTGTTACTATCTGTATTACTCTTGTCTTTATCCTTATAACTATTATTATTATCCTTACTACTATTATTATTATCGCTGTAACTGTTATTATTATTCTTCTTGTTATTATTATTATCGATATAACTGTTATTATTATCCTTATTCTATTGTTACTATCCGTATTACTCTTGCCTTTATCCTTGTAACTATTATTACTATCCTTATTCTATTGTTACTATCCGTATTACTCTTGCCTTTATCCTAATAACTTTTATTATTATCCTTATTCTATTGTTACTATCCGTATGACTCTTGTCTTTATCCTTATAACTGTTATTATTATCCTTATTATTACTATTATTATCGATATAACTGTTATTATTATCCTTATTCTATTGTTACTATCCGTATTCCTCTTGTCTTTATCCTCATAACTATTATTATTATCCTTATTATTATTATTATTATTATTATCGGTATAACTAATATTTTTATCCTTATTATTATTATTATTATCGCCATAACTGTAATTATTATCCTTATTCTATTGTTACTATCCGTATTCCTCTGGTCTTTATCGTAATAACTTGTATTATTATCCTTATTATTATTATTATTATATTGCTATAACTGTTATTATTATCCTTATTCTATTGTTACTATCCGTATTCCTCTTGCCTTTATCCTTATAACTATTACTATTATCCTTATTATTATTATTATTATTATCGATATAACTATTATTACTATCCTTATTCTATTGTTACTATCCGTATTACTCTTTTCTTTATCCTTATAACTATTATTATTATCCTTATTATTATTATTATTATCGGTATAACTATTATTTTTATCCTTATTATTATTATTATTATCGCCATAACTGTTATTATTATCCTTATTCTATTGTTACTATCCGTATTACTCTTGCCTTTATCCTTATAACTATTATTACTATCCTTATTCTATTGTTACTATCCGTATTACTCTTTTCTTTATCCTTATAACTATTATTATTATTATTATCGGTATAACTATTATTTTTATCCTTATTATTATTATTATTATCGCCATAACTGTTATTATTATCCTTATTCTATTATTACTATCCCTATTCCTCTTGTCTTTATCCTCATAACTGTTATTATTATCCCTATTCCTCTTGTCTTTATCCTCATAACTGTTATTATTATCCTTATTCCTCTTGTCTTTATCCTAATAACTATTACTATTATCCTTATTATTATTATTATTATCGATATAACTATTATTACTATCCTTATTCTATTGTTACTATCCGTATTACTCTTTTCTTTATCCTTATAACTATTATTATTATCCTTATTATTATTATTATTATCGGTATAACTATTATTTTTATCCTTATTATTATTATTATTATCGCCATAACTGTTATTATTATCCTTATTCTATTGTTACTATCCGTATTACTCTTGCCTTTATCCTTATAACTATTATTACTATCCTTATTCTATTGTTACTATCCGTATTACTCTTGTCTTTATCCTCATAACTATTATTATTATCCTTATTATTATTATTATTTTCGGTATAACTATTATTTTTATCCTTATTATTATTATTATTATTGCCATAACTTTTATTATTATCCTTATTATTATTATTATTATCGATATAACTATTATTACTATCCTTATTATATTGTTACTATCCGTATTACTCTTGTCTTTATCCTCATAACTATTATTATTATCCTTATTATTATTATTATTATCGGTATAACTATTATTTTTATCCTTATTATTATTATTATTATCGCCATAACTGTTATTATTATCCTTATTATTACTATTATTATCGATATAACTATTATTATTATCCTTATTCTATTGTTACTATCCGTATTACTCTTGCCTTTATCCTTATAACTATTATTACTATCCTTATTCTATTGTTACTATCCGTATTACTCCTGTCCTTATCCTTATAACTATTACTATTATCCTTATTATTATTATTATTATTATGAGTTTAACTGTTATTATTATCCTTATTATTACTATTATTATCGATATAACTGTTATTATTATCCTCATTCTATTGTTACTATCTGTATTACTCTTGCCTTTATCCTTATAACTATTATTACTATCCTTATTCTATTGTTACTATTCGTATTACTCTTGTCTTTATCCTTATAACTATTATTATTATCCTTATTATTAGTATTATTATCGCTACAACTGTTATCATTATTCTTATTCTACTGTTACTATCCGTATTACTCTTGCCTTTATCCTTATAACTATTATTATTATCGCTATAACTGTTATTATTATTCTTATTACTATTATTATTACCGTTATAACTGTTATTATTATCCATATTCTGTTGTTACTATCCCTATTACTCTTGTCTTTATCCTTATAACTATTATTATTATCCTTACTACTATTATTATTATCGCTGTAACTGTTATTATTATTCTTCTTGTTATTATTATTATCGATATAACTGTTATTATTATCCTTATTCTATTGTTACTATCCGTATTACTCTTGCCTTTATCCTAATAACTTTTATTATTATCCTTATTCTATTGTTACTATCCGTATGACTCTTGTCTTTATCCTTATAACTGTTATTATTATCCTTATTATTACTATTATTATCGATATAACTGTTATTATTATCCTTATTCTATTGTTACTATCCGTATTCCTCTTGTCTTTATCCTCATAACTATTATTATTATCCTTATTATTATTATTATTATTATCGGTATAACTAATATTTTTATCCTTATTATTATTATTATTATCGCCATAACTGTAATTATTATCCTTATTCTATTGTTACTATCCGTATTCCTCTGGTCTTTATCGTAATAACTTGTATTATTATCCTTATTATTATTATTATTATATTGCTATAACTGTTATTATTATCCTTATTCTATTGTTACTATCCGTATTCCTCTTGCCTTTATCCTTATAACTATTATTATTATCGCTATAACTGTTATTATTATTCTTATTACTATTATTATTACCGTTATAACTGTTATTATTATCCATATTCTGTTGTTACTATCCCTATTACTCTTGTCTTTATCCTTATAACTATTATTATTATCCTTACTACTATTATTATTATCGCTGTAACTGTTATTATTATTCTTCTTGTTATTATTATTATCGATATAACTGTTATTATTATCCTTATTCTATTGTTACTATCCGTATTACTCTTGCCTTTATCCTTGTAACTATTATTACTATCCTTATTCTATTGTTACTATCCGTATTACTCTTGCCTTTATCCTAATAACTTTTATTATTATCCTTATTCTATTGTTACTATCCGTATGACTCTTGTCTTTATCCTTATAACTGTTATTATTATCCTTATTATTACTATTATTATCGATATAACTGTTATTATTATCCTTATTCTATTGTTACTATCCGTATTCCTCTTGTCTTTATCCTCATAACTATTATTATTATCCTTATTATTATTATTATTATTATCGGTATAACTAATATTTTTATCCTTATTATTATTATTATTATCGCCATAACTGTAATTATTATCCTTATTCTATTGTTACTATCCGTATTCCTCTGGTCTTTATCGTAATAACTTGTATTATTATCCTTATTATTATTATTATTATATTGCTATAACTTTTATTATTATCCTTATTCTATTGTTACTATCCGTATGACTCTTGTCTTTATCCTTATAACTGTTATTATTATCCTTATTATTACTATTATTATCGATATAACTGTTATTATTATCCTTATTCTATTGTTACTATCCGTATTCCTCTTGTCTTTATCCTCATAACTATTATTATTATCCTTATTATTATTATTATTATTATCGGTATAACTAATATTTTTATCCTTATTATTATTATTATTATCGCCATAACTGTAATTATTATCCTTATTCTATTGTTACTATCCGTATTCCTCTGGTCTTTATCGTAATAACTTGTATTATTATCCTTATTATTATTACTATTATTATCGATATAACTGTTATTATTATCCTTATTCTATTGTTACTATCCGTATTCCTCTTGTCTTTATCCTCCTAACTATTATTATTATCCTTATTATTATTATTATTATTATCGGTATAACTAATATTTTTATCCTTATTATTATTATTATTATCGCCATAACTGTTATTATTATCCTTATTCTATTATTACTATCCCTATTCCTCTTGTCTTTATCCTCATAACTGTTATTATTATCCCTATTCCTCTTGTCTTTATCCTCATAACTGTTATTATTATCCTTATTCCTCTTGTCTTTATCCTAATAACTATTACTATTATCCTTATCATTATTATTATCGATATAACTATTATTACTATCCTTATTCTATTGTTACTATCCGTATTACTCTTTTCTTTATCCTTATAACTATTATTATTATCCTTATTATTATTATTATTATCGGTATAACTATTATTTTTATCCTTATTATTATTATTATTATCGCCATAACTGTTATTATTATCCTTATTCTATTGTTACTATCCGTATTACTCTTGCCTTTATCCTTATAACTATTATTACTATCCTTATTCTATTGTTACTATCCGTATTACTCTTGTCTTTATCCTCATAACTATTATTATTATCCTTATTATTATTATTATTTTCGGTATAACTATTATTTTTATCCTTATTATTATTATTATTATTGCCATAACTTTTATTATTATCCTTATTATTATTATTATTATCGATATAACTATTATTACTATCCTTATTATATTGTTACTATCCGTATTACTCTTGTCTTTATCCTCATAACTATTATTATTATCCTTATTATTATTATTATTATCGGTATAACTATTATTTTTATCCTTATTATTATTATTATTATCGCCATAACTGTTATTATTATCCTTATTATTACTATTATTATCGATATAACTATTATTATTATCCTTATTCTATTGTTACTATCCGTATTACTCTTGCCTTTATCCTTATAACTATTATTACTATCCTTATTCTATTGTTACTATCCGTATTACTCCTGTCCTTATCCTTATAACTATTACTATTATCCTTATTATTATTATTATTATTATGAGTTTAACTGTTATTATTATCCTTATTATTACTATTATTATCGATATAACTGTTATTATTATCCTCATTCTATTGTTACTATCTGTATTACTCTTGCCTTTATCCTTATAACTATTATTACTATCCTTATTCTATTGTTACTATTCGTATTACTCTTGTCTTTATCCTTATAACTATTATTATTATCCTTATTATTAGTATTATTATCGCTACAACTGTTATCATTATTCTTATTCTACTGTTACTATCCGTATTACTCTTGCCTTTATCCTTATAACTATTATTATTATCGCTATAACTGTTATTATTATTCTTATTACTATTATTATTACCGTTATAACTGTTATTATTATCCATATTCTGTTGTTACTATCCCTATTACTCTTGTCTTTATCCTTATAACTATTATTATTATCCTTACTACTATTATTATTATCGCTGTAACTGTTATTGTTATTCTTCTTGTTATTATTATTATCGATATAACTGTTATTATTATCCTTATTCTATTGTTACTATCCGTATTACTCTTGCCTTTATCCTTGTAACTATTATTACTATCCTTATTCTATTGTTACTATCCGTATTACTCTTGCCTTTATCCTAATAACTTTTATTATTATCCTTATTCTATTGTTACTATCCGTATGACTCTTGTCTTTATCCTTATAACTGTTATTATTATCCTTATTATTACTATTATTATCGATATAACTGTTATTATTATCCTTATTCTATTGTTACTATCCGTATTCCTCTTGTCTTTATCCTCATAACTATTATTATTATCCTTATTATTATTATTATTATTATCGGTATAACTAATATTTTTATCCTTATTATTATTATTATTATCGCCATAACTGTAATTATTATCCTTATTCTATTGTTACTATCCGTATTCCTCTGGTCTTTATCGTAATAACTTGTATTATTATCCTTATTATTATTATTATTATATTGCTATAACTGTTATTATTATCCTTATTCTATTGTTACTATCCGTATTCCTCTTGCCTTTATCCTTATAACTATTATTATTATCGCTATAACTGTTATTATTATTCTTATTACTATTATTATTATCGTTATAACTGTTATTATTATCCATATTCTGTTGTTACTATCCCTATTACTCTTGTCTTTATCCTTATAACTATTATTATTATCGCAATAACTGTTATTATTATCCTTATTATTATTATTATTATCGATATAACTGTTATTATTATCCTTACTCTATTGTTACTATCCGTATTACTCTTGCCTTTATCCTTGTAACTATTATTACTATCCTTATTCTATTGTTACTATCCGTATTACTCTTGCCTTTATCCTTATAACTATTATTACTATCCTTATTCTATTGTTACTATCCGTATTACTCTTGTCTTTATCCTCATAACTATTCTTATTATCATTATTATTATTATTATTATCGGTATAACTATTATTTTTATCCTTATTATTATTACTATTATCGCCATAACTGTTATTATTATCCTTATTCTATTGTTACTATCCGTATGACTCTTGTCTTTATCCTTATAACTATTATTATTATTATCCTTATTACTATTATTATTATCGCTATAACTGTTATTATTATCCTTCTTCTATTGTTACTATCGGTTTTACTCTTGTCTTTATCCTTGTAACTATTATTATTATCCTTATTACTAGTTTTATTATCGCTACAACTGTTATTATTATCCTTATTCAATTGTGACTATCCGTTTTACTCTTGTCTTTATCCTTGTAACTATTATTATTATCCTTATTACTGTTATTATTATCGCTATAAATGTTATCATTATCATTATTACTGTTATTTTTAATCGTATTACTATTATTATTATCGCTATAACTGTTATTATTATCCTTGTTACTATTATTATTATCGCTATAACTGTTATTATTATCCTTATCCTATTGTTACTATCCGTTTTACTCTTGTCTTTATCCTTGTAACTATTATTATTATCCTTATTACTATTACTTTTATCGCTATAACTCTTATTATTATCCTTATTCTATTGTTACTATCCGTTTTACTCTTGTCTTTATCCTTATAACTATTATTATTATCCTTATTATAATTATTATTATTATTATCGCTATAACTGTTATAATTATCCGTATTCTATTGTTACTATCCGTATTACGCTTCTATTTATCCTTATAACTTTTATTATTATCCATATTAGCATTATTATTATCTCTATAACTGTTCTTATTACCATTCTTACTGTTATTATTATCGCTATAACTGTTATTATTATCCTTATTCTATGATTACTATCCCTACTACTCTTGGCTTTATCCTTATAACTATTATTATGACCCTCATTACTATTATTATTATCGCTATAACTGTTATTATTATCCTTATTATTATTATCATTATCGATATAACTGTTATTATTATCCTTATTCTATTGTTACTATCCCTATTCCACTTGTCTTTATCCTTATAACTATTATTATTATCCTTATTATTATTATTATTATCGCTATAACTGTTACTATTATTCTTATTCTACTGTTACTATCCGCATTACTCTTTCCTTTATCCTTATAACTATTATTACTATCCTTATTCTATTGTGACTATCCGTATTACTCTTGTCTTTATCCTTATAACTATTGTTCTTAAAATTAATACTATTATTATTATAACTATAAATGTTATTATTATCAGTATTACTGTTATTATTATTCTCATTACTATTATTATTATCCCTATTCCTCTTTTCTTTATCCTAATAACTTTTATTATTATCCTTATTATTATTATTATTATCGCCATAACTGTTATTATTATCCTTATTCTATTGTTACTATCCGTATTCCCCTTCACTTTATCCTTATAACTATTGTTATTATCCTTATTCCATTGTTACTATCCGTATTACTCTTGCCATTATCCTTATAACTATTATTATTATTATCCTTATAACTATTATTATTATCCTTATTACTATTATTATTATCGCTATAACTGTTATTATTATCCTTATTCCATTATTACTACCCCTATTACTCTTGTCTTTATCCTTACAACTATTATTATTATGCTTGTTATTATTATTACTATCGCTATAACTGTTATTATTATCCTTATTACTATTATTATTATCGCTATAACTGTTATTATTATGGTTATTCCATTATTACTATTCGTATTACTCTTGTCTTTATCCTTATAACTGTTATTCCTATACTTATGTCTATTATTATTATCGCTATAAATGTTATTATTATCACTATTACTGTTATTACTATTCTTATTACTATTATCATTATCCCTATTTCCCTTGTCTTTATCCTTATAACTATTATCATTATCCTTATTATTATTATTATTATTATCGGTATAACTGTAATTATTATTCTTATTACTATTACTAGTATTCCTATAACCGTTATTATTACCCATATTACTATTATTTATATCGCTATAACTGTTATTATTATCCTTATTCTATTATTACTATCCGTTTTACTCTTGTCTTTATCCTTATAACTATTATTATTATCCTTATTATTATTATTATTATTATTATCGCTATAACTATTATAATTTTCCGTATTCTATTGTTACTATCCGTATTACTCTTGGCATTATCCTTATAACTATTATTATTATTATCCTTATTACTATTATTATTATCGCTATAACTGTTATTATTATCCTTCTTCTATTGTTACTGTCGGTTTTACTCTTGTCTTTATCCTTGTAACTATTATTATTATCCTTATTACTATTTTTATTATCGCTACAACTGTTATTATTATCCTTGTTACTATTATTATTATCGCTATAACTGTTATTATTATCCTTATTCTATGATTACTATCCCTATTACTCTTGGCTTTATCCTTTAACTATTATTTTTGTCCTTATTACTGTTATTATTATCGCTATAACTGTTATTATTGTCCTTATTCTATTATTACTATCCCTATTACTCTTGTCTTTATCCTTATAACTATTATTATTATGCTTGTTATTATTATTATTATCGCTATTACTGTTATTATTATCCTTATTACTATTTTTATTATCGCTACAACTGTTATTATTATCCTTATTCTATTGTTACTATCCGTTTTACTCTTGTCTTTATCCATATAACTATTATTATTATCCTTATTATTATTATTATTATTATTATCGCTATAACTGTTATAATTATCCTTCTTCTATTGTTACTATCGGTTTTACTCTTGTCTTTATCCATATAACTATTATTATTATCCTTATTATTATTATTATTATTATTATTATCGCTATAACTGTTATAATTATCCGTATTCTATTGTTACTATCGGTTTTACTCTTGTCTTTATCCTTGTAATTATTATTATTATCCTTATTACTATTATTATTATCGCTATAACTGTTATTATTACCATTCTTACTGTTATTATTATCTCTATAACTGTTATAATTATCCGTATTCTATTGTTACTACCCGAATTACTCTTGCCATTATCCTTATAACTAATATTATTATTATCCTTATTACTATTATTATTATCGCTATAACTGTTATTATTATCCTTCTTCTATTGTTACTATCGGTTTTACTCTTGTCTTTATCCTTGTAGCTATTATTATTATCCTTATTACTATTATTATTATCGCTATAACTGTTATTATTATCCTTATTCTATTGTTACTATCCGTTTTACTCTTGTCTTTATCCTTGTAACTATTATTATTATTATCCTTATTACTATTATTATTATCGCTATAACTGTTATTATTATCCTTATTCTATTGTTACTATCCGTTTTACTCTTGTATTTATCCTTGTGACTATTATTATTATCCTTATTACTATTATTATTATCGCTATAACTGTTATTATTATCATTATTCTATTATTACAACCCCTATTACTCTGGTCTTTATCCTTATAACTATTATTATTATCCTTGTTATTATTATTATTATGGCTATAACTGTTATTATTATCCTTATTCTATTGTTACTATCCGTATTACGCTTCTATTTATCCTTATAACTTTTATTATTATCCATATTAGCATTATTATTATCTCTATAACTGTTCTTATTACCATTCTTACTGTTATTATTATCGCTATAACTGTTATTATTATCCTTATCACGATTATTATTATCTCTATAACTGTTCTTGTTACCATTCTTACTGTTATTATTATCGCTATAACTGTTATTATTAACCTTATTCTATGATTACTATCCCTATTACTCTTGCCTTTATCCTTATAACTATTATTTTTGTCCTTATTACTGTTATTATTATCGCTATAACTGTTATTATTGTCCTTATTCTATTATTACTATCCTTATTACTCTTGTCTTTATCCTTATAACTATTATTATTATGCTTGTTATTATTATTATTATCGCTATTACTGTTATTATTATCCTTATTACTATTTTTATTATGGCTACAACTGTTATTATTATCCTTATTCTATTGTTACTATCCGTTTTACTCTTGTCTTTATCCTTATAACTGTTATTATTATCCTTATTATTATTATTATTATTATTATCGCTATAACTATTATAATTTTCCGTATTCTATTGTTACTATCCGTATTACTCTTGGCATTATCCTTATAACTATTATTATTATTATCCTTATTACTATTATTATTATCGCTATAACTGTTATTATTATCCTTCTTCTATTGTTACTATCGGTTTTACTCTTGTCTTTATCCTTGTAACTATTATTATTATCCTTATTACTAGTTTTATTATCGCTACAACTGTTATTATTATCCTTATTCAATTGTGACTATCCGTTTTACTCTTGTCTTTATCCTTGTAACTATTATTATTATCCTTATTACTATTATTATTATCGCTATAAATGTTATCATTATCATTATTACTGTTATTTTTAATCGTATTACTATTATTATTATCGCTATAACTGTTATTATTATCCTTGTTACTATTATTATTATCGCTATAACTGTTATTATTATCCTTATCCTATTGTTACTATCCGTTTTACTCTTGTCTTTATCCTTGTAACTATTATTATTATCCTTATTACTATTACTTTTATCGCTATAACTCTTATTATTATCCTTATTCTATTGTTACTATCCGTTTTACTCTTGTCTTTATCCTTATAACTATTATTATTATCCTTATTATAATTATTATTATTATTATCGCTATAACTGTTATAATTATCCGTATTCTATTGTTACTATCCGTATTACGCTTCTATTTATCCTTATAACTTTTATTATTATCCATATTAGCATTATTATTATCTCTATAACTGTTCTTATTACCATTCTTACTGTTATTATTATCGCTATAACTGTTATTATTATCCTTATTCTATGATTACTATCCCTACTACTCTTGGCTTTATCCTTACAACTATTATTATGACCCTCATTACTATTATTATTATCGCTACAACTGTTATTATTATCCTTATTATTATTATCATTATCGATATAACTGTTATTATTATCCTTATTCTATTGTTACTATCCCTATTCCACTTGTCTTTATCCTTATAACTATTATTATTATCCTTATTATTATTATTATTATCGCCATAACTGTTATTATTATCCTTATTCTATTGTTACTATCCGTATTCCCCTTCACTTTATCCTTATAACTATTGTTATTATCCTTATTCCATTGTTACTATCCGTATTACTCTTGCCATTATCCTTATAACTATTATTATTATTATCCTTATAACTATTATTATTATCCTTATTACTATTATTATTATCGCTATAACTGTTATTATTATCCTTATTCCATTATTACTACCCCTATTACTCTTGTCTTTATCCTTACAACTATTATTATTATGCTTGTTATTATTATTACTATCGCTATAACTGTTATTATTATCCTTATTACTATTATTATTATCGCTATAACTGTTATTATTATGGTTATTCCATTATTACTATTCGTATTACTCTTGTCTTTATCCTTATAACTATTATTATTATCCTTATTATTATTATTATCGGTATAACTGTTATTATTATTCTTATTACTATTACTAGTATTCCTATAACCGTTATTATTACCCATATTACTATTATTTATATCGCTATAACTGTTATTATTATCCTTATTCTATTATTACTATCCGTTTTACTCTTGTCTTTATCCTTATAACTATTATTATTATCCTTATTATTATTATTATTATTATTATCGCTATAACTATTATAATTTTCCGTATTCTATTGTTACTATCCGTATTACTCTTGGCATTATCCTTATAACTATTATTATTATTATCCTTATTACTATTATTATTATCGCTATAACTGTTATTATTATCCTTATCCTATTGTTACTATCCGTTTTACTCTTGTCTTTATCCTTATAACTATTATTATTATGCTTGTTATTATTATTATTATCGCTATTCCTGTTATTATTATCCTTATTCTATTGTTACTATCCGTTTTACTCTTGTCTTTATCCATATAACTATTATTATTATCCTTATTATTATTATTATTATTATTATCGCTATAACTGTTATAATTATCCTTCTTCTATTGTTACTATCGGTTTTACTCTTGTCTTTATCCTTGTAATTATTATTATTATCCTTATTACTATTATTATTATCGCTATAACTGTTATTATTACCATTCTTACTGTTATTATTATCTCTATAACTGTTATAATTATCCGTATTCTATTGTTACTATCCGAATTACTCTTGCCATTATCCTTATATCTATTATTATTATTATCCTTATTACTATTATTATTATCGCTATAACTGTTATTATTATCCTTCTTCTATTGTTACTATCGGTTTTACTCTTGTCTTTATCCATATAACTATTATTATTATCCTTATTATTATTATTATTATTATTATCGCTATAACTGTTATAATTATCCGTATTCTATTGTTACTATCGGTTTTACTCTTGTCTTTATCCTTGTAATTATTATTATTATCCTTATTACTATTATTATTATCGCTATAACTGTTATTATTACCATTCTTACTGTTATTATTATCTCTATAACTGTTATAATTATCCGTATTCTATTGTTACTACCCGAATTACTCTTGCCATTATCCTTATAACTAATATTATTATTATCCTTATTACTATTATTATTATCGCTATAACTGTTATTATTATCCTTCTTCTATTGTTACTATCGGTTTTACTCTTGTCTTTATCCTTGTAGCTATTATTATTATCCTTATTACTATTATTATTATCGCTATAACTGTTATTATTATCCTTATTCTATTGTTACAAGCCCTATTACTCTGGTCTTTATCCTTATAACTATTATTATTATCCTTGTTATTATTATTATTATGGCTATAACTGTTATTATTATCCTTATTCTATTGTTACTATCCGTATTACGCTTCTATTTATCCTTATAACTTTTATTATTATCCATATTAGCATTATTATTATCTCTATAACTGTTCTTATTACCATTCTTACTGTTATTATTATCGCTATAACTGTTATTATTATCCTTATTACGATTATTATTATCTCTATAACTGTTCTTGTTACCATTCTTACTGTTATTATTATCGCTATAACTGTTATTATTAACCTTATTCTATGATTACTATCCCTATTACTCTTGCCTTTATCCTTATAACTATTATTTTTGTCCTTATTACTGTTATTATTATCGCTATAACTGTTATTATTGTCCTTATTCTATTATTACTATCCTTATTACTCTTGTCTTTATCCTTATAACTATTATTATTATGCTTGTTATTATTATTATTATCGCTATTACTGTTATTATTATCCTTATTACTATTTTTATTATCGCTATAACTGTTATTATTGTCCTTATTCTATTATTACTATCCTTATTACTCTTGTCTTTATCCTTATAACTATTATTATTATGCTTGTTATTATTATTATTATCGCTATTACTGTTATTATTATCCTTATTACTATTTTTATTATCGCTACAACTGTTATTATTATCCTTATTCTATTGTTACTATCCGTTTTACTCTTGTCTTTATCCTTGTAACTATTATTATTATCCTTATTACTATTACTTTTATCGCTATAACTCTTATTATTATCCTTATTCTATTGTTACTATCCGTTTTACTCTTGTCTTTATCCTTATAACTATTATTATTATCCTTATTATAATTATTATTATTATTATCGCTATAACTGTTATAATTATCCGTATTCTATTGTTACTATCCGTATTACGCTTCTATTTATCCTTATCACTTTTATTATTATCCATATTAGCATTATTATTATCTCTATAACTGTTCTTATTACCATTCTTACTGTTATTATTATCGCTATAACTGTTATTATTATCCTTATTCTATGATTACTATCCCTATTACTCTTGGCTTTATCATTATAACTATTATTTTTGTCCTTATTACTGTTATTATTATCGCTATAACTGTTATTATTGTCCTTATTCTATTATTACTATCCCTATTACTCTTGTCTTTATCCTTATAACTATTATTATTATGCTTGTTATTATTATTATTATCGCTATTACTGTTATTATTATCCTTATTACTATTTTTATTATCGCTACAACTGTTATTATTATCCTTATTCTATTGCTACTATCCGTTTTACTCTTGTCTTTATCCATATAACTATTATTATTATCCTTATTATTATTATTATTATTATTATCGCTATAACTGTTATAATTATCCGTATTCTATTGTTACTATCGGTTTTACTCTTGTCTTTATCCTTGTAATTATTATTATTATCCTTATTACTATTATTATTATCGCTATAACTGTTATTATTACCATTCTTACTGTTATTATTATCTCTATAACTGTTATAATTATCCGTATTCTATTGTTACTATCCGTATTACTCTTGCCATTATCCTTATAACTATTATTATTATTATCCTTATTACTATTATTATTATCGCTATAACTGTTATTATTATCCTTATTACTATTATTATTATCGCTATAACTGTTATTATTATCCTTATTCTATTGTTACTATCCGTTTTACTCTTGTCTTTATCCTTGTAACTATTATTATTATTATCCTTATTACTATTACTATTATCGCTATAACTCTTATTATTATCCTTATTATATTGTTACTATCCGTTCTACTCTTGTCTTTATCCATATAACTATTATTATTATCCTTATTATTATTATTATTATTATTATCGCTATAACTGTTATAATTATCCGTATTCTATTGTTACTATCCGTATTACTCTTGTCTTTATCCTTGTAACTATTATTATTATCCTTATTTCTATTATTATTATCGCTATACCTGTTATTTTTATCCTTATTCTATTATTACTACCCCTATTACTCTTGTCGTTATCCTTATAACTATTATTATTATCCTTGTTATTATTATTATTATGGCTATAACTGTTATTATTATCCTTATTCTATTGTTACTATCCGTATTACTCTTGTATTTATCCTTGTAACTATTATTATTATCCTTATTACTATTATTATTATCACTATAACTGCTATTATTATCCTTATTCTATTATTACAACCCCTATTACTCTGGTCTTTATCCTTATAACTATTATTATTATCCTTGTTATTATTATTATTATGGCTATAACTGTTATTATTATCCTTATTCTATTGTTACTATCCGTATTACGCTTCTATTTATCCTTATAACTTTTATTATTATCCATATTAGCATTATTATTATCTCTATAACTGTTCTTATTACCATTCATACTGTTATTATTATCGCTATAACTGTTATTATTATCCTTATTACGATTATTATTATCTCTATAACTGTTCTTGTTACCATTCTTACTGTTATTATTATCGCTATAACTGTTATTATTATCCTTATTCTGTGATTACTATCACTATTACTCTTGCCTTTATCCTTATAACTATTATTTTTGTTCTTATTACTGTTATTATTATCGCTATAACTGTTATTATTGTCCTTATTCTATTATTACTATCCTTATTACTCTTGTCTTTATCCTTATAACTATTATTATTATGCTTGTTATTATTATTATTATCGCTATTACTGTTATTATTATCCTTATTACTATTTTTATTATCGCTACAACTGTTATTATTATCCTTATTCTATTGTTACTATCCGTTTTACTCTTGTCTTTATCCTTGTAACTATTATTATTATCCTTATTACTATTATTATTATCGCTATAAATGTTATCATTATCATTATTACTGTTATTTTTATTCGCATTACTATTATTATTATCGCTATAACTGTTATTATTATCCTTATTCTATTGTTACTATCCGTTTTACTCTTGTCTGTATCCATATAACTATTATTATTATCCTTATTATTATTATTATTATTATTATCGCTATAACTGTTATAATTATCCGTATTCTATTGTTACTATCCGTATTACTCTTGTCTTTATCCTTGTAACTATTATTATTATCCTTATTACTATTATTATTATCGCTATAACTGTTATTATTATCCTTATTCTATTATGGCTACCCCTATTACTCTTGTCGTTATCCTCATAACTATTATTATTATGGCTATAACTGTTATTATTATCCTTATTCTATTGTTACTATCCGTATTACGCTTCTATTTATCCTTATAACTTTTATTATTATCCATATTAGCATTATTATTATCTCTATAACTGTTCTTATTACCATTCTTACTGTTATTATTATCGCTATAACTGTTATTATTATCCTTATTACGATTATTGTTATCTCTATAACTGTTCTTGTTACCATTCTTACTGTTATTATTATCGCTATAACTGTTATTATTAACCTTATTCTATGATTACTATCCCTATTACTCTTGCCTTTATCCTTATAACTATTATTTTTGTCCTTATTACTGTTATTATTATCGCTATAACTGTTATTATTTTCCTTATTCTATTATTACTATCCTTATTACTCTTGTCTTTATCCTTATAACTATTATTATTATGCTTGTTATTATTATTATTATCGCTATTACTGTTATTATTATCCTTATTACTATTTTTATTATCGCTACAACTGTTATTATTATCCTTATTCTATTGTTACTATCCGTTTTACTCTTGTCTTTATCCTTATAACTGTTATTATTATCCTTATTATTATTATTATTATTATTATCGCTATAACTATTATAATTTTCCGTATTCTATTGTTACTATCCGTATTACTCTTGGCATTATCCTTATAACTATTATTATTATTATCCTTATTACTATTATTATTATCGCTATAACTGTTATTATTATCCTTCTTCTATTGTTACTATCGGTTTTACTCTTGTCTTTATCCTTGTAACTATTATTATTATCCTTATTACTATTTTTATTATCGCTACAACTGTTATTATTATCCTTATTCAATTGTGACTATCCGTTTTACTCTTGTCTTTATCCTTGTAACTATTATTATTATCCTTATTACTATTATTATTATCGCTATAACTGTTATTATTATCCTTGTTACTATTATTATTATCGCTATAACTGTTATTATTATCCTTATCCTATTGTTACTATCCGTTTTACTCTTGTCTTTATCCTTGTAACTATTATTATTATCCTTATTACTATTACTTTTATCGCTATAACTCTTATTATTATCCTTATTCTATTGTTACTATCCGTTTTACTCTTGTCTTTATCCTTATAACTATTATTATTATCCTTATTATAATTATTATTATTATTATCGCTATAACTGTTATAATTATCCGTATTCTATTGTTACTATCCGTATTACGCTTCTATTTATCCTTATCACTTTTATTATTATCCATATTAGCATTATTATTATCTCTATAACTGTTCTTATTACCATTCTTACTGTTATTATTATCGCTATAACTGTTATTATTATCCTTATTCTATGATTACTATCCCTATTACTCTTGGCTTTATCATTATAACTATTATTTTTGTCCTTATTACTGTTATTATTATCGCTATAACTGTTATTATTGTCCTTATTCTATTATTACTATCCCTATTACTCTTGTCTTTATCCTTATAACTATTATTATTATGCTTGTTATTATTATTATTATCGCTATTACTGTTATTATTATCCTTATTACTATTTTTATTATCGCTACAACTGTTATTATTATCCTTATTCTATTGCTACTATCCGTTTTACTCTTGTCTTTATCCATATAACTATTATTATTATCCTTATTATTATTATTATTATTATTATCGCTATAACTGTTATAATTATCCGTATTCTATTGTTACTATCGGTTTTACTCTTGTCTTTATCCTTGTAATTATTATTATTATCCTTATTACTATTATTATTATCGCTATAACTGTTATTATTACCATTCTTACTGTTATTATTATCTCTATAACTGTTATAATTATCCGTATTCTATTGTTACTATCCGTATTACTCTTGCCATTATCCTTATAACTATTATTATTATTATCCTTATTACTATTATTATTATCGCTATAACTGTTATTATTATCCTTATTCTATTGTTACTATCCGTTTTACTCTTGTCTTTATCCTTGTAACTATTATTATTATTATCCTTATTACTATTACTATTATCGCTATAACTCTTATTATTATCCTTATTATATTGTTACTATCCGTTCTACTCTTGTCTTTATCCATATAACTATTATTATTATCCTTATTATTATTATTATTATTATTATCGCTATAACTGTTATAATTATCCGTATTCTATTGTTACTATCCGTATTACTCTTGTCTTTATCCTTGTAACTATTATTATTATCCTTATTTCTATTATTATTATCGCTATAACTGTTATTTTTATCCTTATTCTATTATTACTACCCCTATTACTCTTGTCGTTATCCTTATAACTATTATTATTATCCTTGTTATTATTATTATTATGGCTATAACTGTTATTATTATCCTTATTCTATTGTTACTATCCGTATTACTCTTGTATTTATCCTTGTAACTATTATTATTATCCTTATTACTATTATTATTATCACTATAACTGCTATTATTATCCTTATTCTATTATTACAACCCCTATTACTCTGGTCTTTATCCTTATAACTATTATTATTATCCTTGTTATTATTATTATTATGGCTATAACTGTTATTATTATCCTTATTCTATTGTTACTATCCGTATTACGCTTCTATTTATCCTTATAACTTTTATTATTATCCATATTAGCATTATTATTATCTCTATAACTGTTCTTATTACCATTCATACTGTTATTATTATCGCTATAACTGTTATTATTATCCTTATTACGATTATTATTATCTCTATAACTGTTCTTGTTACCATTCTTACTGTTATTATTATCGCTATAACTGTTATTATTATCCTTATTCTGTGATTACTATCACTATTACTCTTGCCTTTATCCTTATAACTATTATTTTTGTTCTTATTACTGTTATTATTATCGCTATAACTGTTATTATTGTCCTTATTCTATTATTACTATCCTTATTACTCTTGTCTTTATCCTTATAACTATTATTATTATGCTTGTTATTATTATTATTATCGCTATTACTGTTATTATTATCCTTATTACTATTTTTATTATCGCTACAACTGTTATTATTATCCTTATTCTATTGTTACTATCCGTTTTACTCTTGTCTTTATCCTTGTAACTATTATTATTATCCTTATTACTATTATTATTATCGCTATAAATGTTATCATTATCATTATTACTGTTATTTTTATTCGCATTACTATTATTATTATCGCTATAACTGTTATTATTATCCTTATTACTATTATTATTAACGCTATAACTGTTATTATTATCCTTATTCTATTGTTACTATCCGTTTTACTCTTGTCTTTATCCTTGTAACTATTATTATTATCCTTATTCTATTGTTACTATCAGTTTTACTCTTGTCTTTATCCTTGTAACTAATATTATTATCCTTATTACTATTATTATTATCGCTATAACTGTTATTATTATCCTTATTCTATTATTACTACCCCTATTACTCTTGTTGTTATCCTTATAACTATTATAATTATCCTTGTTATTATTATTATTATGGCTATAACTGTTATTATTATCCTTATTCTATTATTACAACCCCTATTACTCTGGTCTTTATCCTTATAACTATTATTATTATCCTTGTTATTATTATTATTATGGCTATAACTGTTATTATTATCCTTATTCTATTGTTACTATCCGTATTACGCTTCTATTTATCCTTATAACTTTTATTATTATCCATATTAGCATTATTATTATCTCTATAACTGTTCCTATTACCATTCATACTGTTATTATTATCGCTATAACTGTTATTATTATCCTTATTACGATTATTATTATCTCTATAACTGTTCTTGTTACCATTCTTACTGTTATTATTATCGCTATAACTGTTATGATTATCCTTATTCTATGATTACTATCCCTATTACTCTTGCCTTTATCCTTATAACTATTATTTTTGTTCTTATTACTGTTATTATTATCGCTATGACTGTTATTATTGTCCTTATTCTATTATTACTATCCTTATTACTCTTGTCTTTATCCTTATAACTATTATTATTATGCTTGTTATTATTATTATTATCGCTATTACTGTTATTATTATCCTTATTACTATTTTTATTATCGCTACAACTGTTATTATTATCCTTATTCTATTGTTACTATCCGTTTTACTCTTGTCTTTATCCTTGTAACTATTATTATTATCCTTATTACTATTATTATTATCGCTATAACTGTTATAATTATCCTTATTGTATTGTTACTATCTGTATTACTCTTGCCTTTATGCTTATAACTATTATTATTATTATCCTTATTACTATTATTCTTATTGCTATAACTGTTATTATTATCCTTATTCTACTATTACAATCCCTATTACTCTTGTCTTTATCCTTGTAACTATTACCATTATGCTTGTTATTATTATAACTATCGCTATAACTGCTATTATTATCCTTATTCTATTATTACTATCCCTATTACTCTTGCCTTTATCCTTATTACTATTATTATTATCCTTCGTATTATTATTATTATCGCTATAACTGTTATTATTATTCTTATTATTATTATTATTATCGCTATAACTGTTATTATTATCCTTATTCCATTATTACTACCCCTATTACTCTTGTCTTTATCCTTGTAACTATTATTATTATCCTTATTACTATTATTATTATCGCTATTACTGTTATTATTATCCTTATTACTATTTTTATTATCGCTACAACTGTTATTATTATCCTTATTCTATTGTTACTATCCGTTTTACTCTTGTCTTTATCCATATAACTATTATTATTATCCTTATTATTATTATTATTATTATTATCGCTATAAATGTTATAATTATCCGTATTCTATTGTTACTATCCGTATTACGCTTCTATTTATCCTTATAACTTTTATTATTATCCATATTAGCATTATTATTATCTCTATAACTGTTCTTATTACCATTCTTACTGTTATTATTATCGCTATAACTGTTATTATTGTCCTTATTCTATTATTACTATCCCTATTACTCTTGTCTTTATCCTTGTAACTATTATTATTATCCTTATTACTATTATTATTATCGCTATAACTGTTATTATTATCCTTATTCTATTATTACTACCCCTATTACTCTTGTCGTTATCCTTATAACTATTATTATTATCCTTGTTATTATTATTATTATCGCTATATCTGTTATTATTATCCATATTCTATTGTTACCATCCGTTTTACTCTTGTCTTTATCCTTGTAACTATTATTATTATTATCCTTATTACTATTACTATTATCGCTATAACTCTTATTATTATCCTTATTCTATTGTTACTATCCGTTTTACTCTTGTCTGTATCCATATAACTATTATTATTATCCTTATTATTATTATTATTATTATTATCGCTATAACTGTTATAATTATCCGTATTCTATTGTTACTATCCGTATTACTCTTGTCTTTATCCTTGTAACTATTATTATTATCCTTATTACTATTATTATTATCGCTATAAATGTTATCATTATCATTATTACTGTTATTTTTATTCGCATTACTATTATTATTATCGCTATAACTGTTATTATTATCCTTATTACTATTATTATTAACGCTATAACTGTTATTATTATCCTTATTCTATTGTTACTATCCGTTTTACTCTTGTCTTTATCCTTGTAACTATTATTATTATCCTTATTCTATTGTTACTATCAGTTTTACTCTTGTCTTTATCCTTGTAACTAATATTATTATCCTTATTACTATTATTATTATCGCTATAACTGTTATTATTATCCTTATTCTATTATTACTACCCCTATTACTCTTGTTGTTATCCTTATAACTATTATAATTATCCTTGTTATTATTATTATTATGGCTATAACTGTTATTATTATCCTTATTCTATTATTACAACCCCTATTACTCTGGTCTTTATCCTTATAACTATTATTATTATCCTTGTTATTATTATTATTATGGCTATAACTGTTATTATTATCCTTATTCTATTGTTACTATCCGTATTACGCTTCTATTTATCCTTATAACTTTTATTATTATCCATATTAGCATTATTATTATCTCTATAACTGTTCTTATTACCATTCATACTGTTATTATTATCGCTATAACTGTTATTATTATCCTTATTACGATTATTATTATCTCTATAACTGTTCTTGTTACCATTCTTACTGTTATTATTATCGCTATAACTGTTATGATTATCCTTATTCTATGATTACTATCCCTATTACTCTTGCCTTTATCCTTATAACTATTATTTTTGTTCTTATTACTGTTATTATTATCGCTATGACTGTTATTATTGTCCTTATTCTATTATTACTATCCTTATTACTCTTGTCTTTATCCTTATAACTATTATTATTATGCTTGTTATTATTATTATTATCGCTATTACTGTTATTATTATCCTTATTACTATTTTTATTATCGCTACAACTGTTATTATTATCCTTATTCTATTGTTACTATCCGTTTTACTCTTGTCTTTATCCTTGTAACTATTATTATTATCCTTATTACTATTATTATTATCGCTATAACTGTTATAATTATCCTTATTGTATTGTTACTATCTGTATTACTCTTGCCTTTATGCTTATAACTATTATTATTATTATCCTTATTACTATTATTCTTATTGCTATAACTGTTATTATTATCCTTATTCTACTATTACAATCCCTATTACTCTTGTCTTTATCCTTGTAACTATTACCATTATGCTTGTTATTATTATAACTATCGCTATAACTGCTATTATTATCCTTATTCTATTATTACTATCCCTATTACTCTTGCCTTTATCCTTATTACTATTATTATTATCCTTCGTATTATTATTATTATCGCTATAACTGTTATTATTATTCTTATTACTATTATTATTATCGCTATAACTGTTATTATTATCCTTATTCCATTATTACTACCCCTATTACTCTTGTCTTTATCCTTGTAACTATTATTATTATCCTTATTACTATTATTATTATCGCTATTACTGTTATTATTATCCTTATTACTATTTTTATTATCGCTACAACTGTTATTATTATCCTTATTCTATTGTTACTATCCGTTTTACTCTTGTCTTTATCCATATAACTATTATTATTATCCTTATTATTATTATTATTATTATTATCGCTATAAATGTTATAATTATCCGTATTCTATTGTTACTATCCGTATTACGCTTCTATTTATCCTTATAACTTTTATTATTATCCATATTAGCATTATTATTATCTCTATAACTGTTCTTATTACCATTCTTACTGTTATTATTATCGCTATAACTGTTATTATTGTCCTTATTCTATTATTACTATCCCTATTACTCTTGTCTTTATCCTTGTAACTATTATTATTATCCTTATTACTATTATTATTATCGCTATAACTGTTATTATTATCCTTATTCTATTATTACTACCCCTATTACTCTTGTCGTTATCCTTATAACTATTATTATTATCCTTGTTATTATTATTATTATCGCTATATCTGTTATTATTATCCATATTCTATTGTTACCATCCGTTTTACTCTTGTCTTTATCCTTGTAACTATTATTATTATTATCCTTATTACTATTACTATTATCGCTATAACTCTTATTATTATCCTTATTCTATTGTTACTATCCGTTTTACTCTTGTCTGTATCCATATAACTATTATTATTATCCTTATTATTATTATTATTATTATTATCGCTATAACTGTTATAATTATCCGTATTCTATTGTTACTATCCGTATTACTCTTGTCTTTATCCTTGTAACTATTATTATTATCCTTATTACTATTATTATTATCGCTATAACTGTTATTATTATCCTTATTCTATTATTGCTACCCCTATTACTCTTGTCGTTATCCTCATAACTATTATTATTATGGCTATAACTGTTATTATTATCCTTATTCTATTGTTACTATCCGTATTACTCTTGTATTTATCCTTGTAACTATTATTATTATCCTTATTACTATTATTATTATCGCTATAACTGTTATTATTATCCTTATTCTATTATTACAACCCCTATTACTCTGGTCTTTATCCTCATAACTATTATTATTATCCTTGTTATTATTATTATTATGGCTATAACTGTTATTATTATCTTTATTCTATTGTTACTATCCGTATTACGCTTCTATTTATCCTTATAACTTTTATTATTATCCATATTAGCATTATTATTATCTCTATAACTGTTCTTATTACCAGTCTTACTGTTATTATTATCGCTATAACTGTTATTATTATCCTTATTACGATTATTATTATCTCTATAACTGTTCTTGTTACCATTCTTACTGTTATTATTATCGCTATAACTGTTATTATTATCCTTGTTTCTATTATTATTATCGCTATAACTGTTATTATTATCCTTATTCTATTGTTACTATCCGTTTTACTCTTGTCTTTATCCTTGTAACTATTATTATTATCCTTATTCTATTGTTACTATCAGTTTTACTCTTGTCTTTATCCTTGTAACTAATATTATTATCCTTATTACTATTATTATTATCGCTATAACTGTTATTATTATCCTTATTCTATTGTTACTATCCGTTTTACTCTTCTTTTTATCCTTGTGACTATTATTATGATCCTTATTACTATTATTATTATCGCCATAACTGTTATTATTATCCTTATTCTATTATTACTACCCCTATTTCTCTTGTCTTTATCCTTATAACTATTATTATTATCCTTGTTATTATTATTATTATCGCTATCACTGTTATTATTATCCTTATTCTATTGTTACCATCCGTTTTACTCTTGTCTTTATCTTTGTAACTATTATTATTATCGCTATAACTGTTATTATTATTCTTGTTACTATTATTATTATCCCCATTCTTCTTGTCTTTCTCCTTATAACTATTATTATTATCGTTATTATAATTATTATTATCGCTATAGCTGTTATTGTTATCCTTATTACTATTATTAATATCGCTATCACTGTTATTATTATCCTTATTCTATTGTTACCATCCGTTTTACTCTTGTCTTTATCTTTGTAACTATTATTATTATCGCTATAACTGTTATTATTATTCTTGTTACTATTATTATTATCCCCATTCTTCTTGTCTTTCTCCTTATAACTATTATTATTATCCTTATTATAATTATTATTATCGCTATAACTGTTATTATTATTCCTATTACTATTATTATTATCCTTATTATTATTATTATTATTGCTATAACTGTTATTATTATCCTTATTCTATTTTTACTATCCGTATTACTCTTCTCTTTATCCTTATTACTATTATTATTCAAGCTATAACTGTTGCTATTATTGTTAGTACTATTACTATTATCCCTATTCCTCTTGTCTTTATCCTTATAACTATTATTATTATCCTTATTACTATTATTATTATCGCCATAACTGTTATTATTATCCTGAATGCTATTATTATTATCGGTATAACTGTTATTATTATTCTTGTTACTATTATTATTGTCCCTATTCCTCGTGTCTTTATCCTTATAACTATTAATATTATCCTTATTATTATCATTATTATCGCTATAACTGTTATTATTATCCTTATTCTATTGTTACTATCCGCATTTCTCTTGTCTTTATCCTTATAACTATTATTATTATCCTTATTATTATTATTATTATTGCTATAACTGTTATTATTATCCTTATTCTATTGTTACTATCCGCATTACTCTTGTCTTTTTTCCTTATAACTATTATTATTAATCCTAATAACTATTATTATTATCGCTATAACTGTTATTATTGTTCTTATTACTATTGTTACTATCCGTATTACTCTTGTCTTAATCCTTATAACTATTATTATTATTCCTTATTACTATTATTATTATCGCTATAACTGTTCTTATTATTCTTATTACTATTATTATTATCCCTATTCCCCTTCTCTTTATCCTTATAACTATTATTATTATCCTTATTTTTATTATTATTATCGCTACAACTATTATTATTATCCTTATTATTATTATTATTATTGCTATAACTGTTATTATTATCCTTATTCTATTGTTACTATCCGCATTACTCTTGTCATTATCCTTATAACTATAGTTGTTATCCTTATTACTATTATTATGATCGCTATAACTGTTATTATTATCCTTATTCCATTATTACTATTCGTACGACTCTTCTCTTTATCCTTATAACTATAATTCGTATACTTCGTACTATTATTATTATCGCTATAACTGTTATTATTATCCTTATTCTATTATTACAACCCCTATTACTCTGGTCTTTATCCTCATAACTATTATTATTATCCTTGTTATTATTATTATTATGGCTATAACTGTTATTATTATCCTTATTCTATTGTTACTATCCGTATTACGCTTCTATTTATCCTTATAACTTTTATTATTATCCATATTAGCATTATTATTATCTCTATAACTGTTCTTATTACCAGTCTTACTGTTATTATTATCGCTATAACTGTTATTATTATCCTTATTACGATTATTATTATCTCTATAACTGTTCTTGTTACCATTCTTACTGTTATTATTATCGCTATAACTGTTATTATTATCCTTGTTTCTATTATTATTATCGCTATAACTGTTATTATTATCCTTATTCTATTGTTACTATCCGTATTACTCTTGTATTTATCCTTGTGACTATTATTATTATCCTTATTACTATTATTATTATCGCTATAACTGTTATTATTATCCTTATTCTATTATTACAACCCCTATTACTCTGGTCTTTATCCTTATAACTATTATTATTATCCTTGTTATTATTATTATTATGGCTATAACTATTATTATTATCCTTATTACTATTATTATTATCGCTATAAATGTTATCATTATCATTATTACTGTTATTTTTATTCGTATTACTTTTATTATTATCGCTATTACTGTTATTATTATCCTTATTACTATTTTTATTATCGCTACAACTGTTATTATTATCCTTATTCTATTGTGACTATCCGTTTTACTTTTGTCTTTATTCTTGTAACTCTTATTATTATCCTTATTACTATTATTATTATCGCTATAAATGTTATCATTATCATTATTACTGTTATTTTTATTCGTATTACTATTATTATTATCGCTATAACTGTTATTATTATCCTTGTTACTATTATTATTATCGCTATAACTGTTATTATTATCCTTATTCTATTGTTACTATCCGTTTTACTCTTGTCTTTATCCTTGTAACTATTATTATTATGCTTATTACTATTACTATTATCGCTATAACTCTTATTATTATCCTTATTCTATTGTTACTATCCGTTTTACTCTTGTCTTTATCCTTATAACTATTATTATTATCCTTATTATTATTATTATTATTATTATCGCTATAACTGTTATAATTATCCGTATTCTATTGTTACTATCGGTTTTACTCTTGTCTTTATCCTTGTAATTATTATTATTATCCTTATTACTATTATTATTATCGCTATAACTGTTATTATTATCCTTATTCTATTGTTACTATCCGTTTTACTCTTGTCTTTATCCTTGTAACTGTTATTATTATTATCCTTATTACTATTACTATTATCGCTATAACTCTTATTATTATCCTTATTCTATTGTTACTATCCGTTTTACTCTTGTCTTTACCCATATAACTATTATTATTATCCTTATTATTATTATTATTATTATTATCGCTATAACTGTTATAATTATCCGTATTCTATTGTTACTATCCGTATTACTCTTGGCATTATCCTTATAACCATTATAATTATTATCCTTATTACTATTATTATTATCGCTATAACTGTTATTATTATCCTTCTTCTATTGTTACTATCCGTTTTACTCTTGTCTTTATCCTTGTAACTATTATTATTATCCTTATAACTATTATTATTATCCCTATAACTGTTATTATTATCCTTATTCTATTATTACTACACTTATTACTCTTGTCTTTATCCTTGTAACTATTATTATTATCCTTATTACTATTACTATTATCGCTATAACTCTTATTATTATCCTTATTCTATTGTTACTATCCGTATTACTCTTGTATTTATCCTTGTAACTATTATTATTATCCTTATTACTATTATTATTATCGCCATAACTGTTATTATTATCCTTATTCTAGTATTACAACCCCTATTACTCTGGTCTTTATCCTTATAACTATTATTATTATCCTTGTTATTATTATTATTATCGCTATAACTGTTATTATTATCCTTATTCTATTGTTACTATCCGTATTACGCTTCTATTTATCCTTATAACTTTTATTATTATCCATATTAGCATTATTATTATCTCTATAACTGTTCTTATCACCATTCTTACTGTTATTATTATCGCTATAACTGTTATTATTATCCTTATTACGATTATTATTATCTCTATAACTGTTCTTGTTACCATTCTTACTGTTATTATTATCGCTATAACTGTTATTATTATCCTTATTCTATGATTACTATCCCTATTACTCTTGGCTTTATCCTTATAACTATTATTTTTGTCCTTATTACTGTTATTATTATCGCTATAACTGTTATTATTGTCCTTATTCTATTATTACTATCCTTATTACTCTTGTCTTTATCCCTATAACTATTATTATTATGCTTGTTATTATTATTATTATCGCTATTACTGTTATTATTATCCTTATTACTATTTTTATTATCGCTACAACTGTTATTATTATCCTTATTCTATTGTTACTATCCGTTTTACTCTTCTTTTTATCCTTGTGACTATTATTATGATCCTTATTACTATTATTATTATCGCCATAACTGTTATTATTATCCTTATTCTATTATTACTACCCCTATTTCTCTTGTCTTTATCCTTATAACTATTATTATTATCCTTGTTATTATTATTATTATCGCTATCACTGTTATTATTATCCTTATTCTATTGTTACCATCCGTTTTACTCTTGTCTTTATCTTTGTAACTATTATTATTATCGCTATAACTGTTATTATTATTCTTGTTACTATTATTATTATCCCCATTCTTCTTGTCTTTCTCCTTATAACTATTATTATTATCGTTATTATAATTATTATTATCGCTATAGCTGTTATTGTTATCCTTATTACTATTATTAATATCGCTATCACTGTTATTATTATCCTTATTCTATTGTTACCATCCGTTTTACTCTTGTCTTTATCTTTGTAACTATTATTATTATCGCTATAACTGTTATTATTATTCTTGTTACTATTATTATTATCCCCATTCTTCTTGTCTTTCTCCTTATAACTATTATTATTATCCTTATTATAATTATTATTATCGCTATAACTGTTATTATTATTCCTATTACTATTATTATTATCCTTATTATTATTATTATTATTGCTATAACTGTTATTATTATCCTTATTCTATTTTTACTATCCGTATTACTCTTCTCTTTATCCTTATTACTATTATTATTCAAGCTATAACTGTTGCTATTATTGTTAGTACTATTACTATTATCCCTATTCCTCTTGTCTTTATCCTTATAACTATTATTATTATCCTTATTACTATTATTATTATCGCCATAACTGTTATTATTATCCTGAATGCTATTATTATTATCGGTATAACTGTTATTATTATTCTTGTTACTATTATTATTGTCCCTATTCCTCGTGTCTTTATCCTTATAACTATTAATATTATCCTTATTATTATCATTATTATCGCTATAACTGTTATTATTATCCTTATTCTATTGTTACTATCCGCATTTCTCTTGTCTTTATCCTTATAACTATTATTATTATCCTTATTATTATTATTATTATTATCGCTATAACTGTTATAATTATCCTTATTCTATTGTTACTATCCGTATTACTCTTGCGTTTATCCTTATAACTATTATTATTATCGCTACAACTGTTATTATTATCCTTCTTCTATTATTACTATTCGTATTACTCTTCTCTTTATCCTTATAACTATTATACGTATACTTCTTACTATTATTATTATCGCTATAAATGTTATCATTATCATTATTACTGTTATTTTTATTCTTATAACTATTATCATTATACTTATTATTATTATTATTATCGCTATAACTGTTATTATTATTCCTATTAGTATTATTATTATCCCTATTAATCTTGTCTTTATCCTTATAACTATTATTATTATCCTTATTATCATTATTATTATGGCTATAACTGTTATTGTTATCCTTATTACTATTATTATTATTGCTATAACTGTTATTATTATCCTTATTCTATTGTTCCTATCCGTATTACTCTTGTCGTTTTCCTTATAACTATTATTATTATCCTTATTATTATTATTTTTATCGCTATAACTGTTATTATTATCCTTATTCTATTGTTACTATCCGTATTACTCTTCTCTTTATCCTTATAACTATTATACGTATACTTCTTACTATTATTATTATCGCTATAACTGTTATTGCTATCCTTATTCTATTATTACTATCCGTATTACTCTTCTGCTTATCCTTATAACTGTTATTCCTATACATATATCTATTATTATTGTCGCTAAAAATGTTATTATTATCACTATTACTGTTATTACTATTCTTATTACTATTATCATTATCCCTATTCCACTTGTCTTTATCCTTATAAGTATTATTATTATCCATATTATCATTATTATTATCGCTATAACTGTTATTGTTATCCTTATTACTATTATTATTGTCGCTATAACTGTTATTATTATCCTTTTTCTATTGTTACCATCCGTATTACTCTTGTCTTTATCCTTATAACTATTATTATTATCCCTATTAATCTTGTCTTTATCCTTATAACTATTGTTGTTATCCTTATTGCTATTATTATTATCGCTATAACTGTTATTATTATCCTTATTCTATTGTTACTATCAGTATTACTCTTGTCTTTATCCTTATAACTATTATTATTATCGCTATATCTGTTATTATTCTTATTACTGTTATTCTTAATACTGTTTATTATTCTTATTACTGTTTCTATTATCCAAATTCCTTGTGTCTTTATCCTTATAACTATTAATATTATCCATATTATTATTATTATTATTATCGCTATAACTGTTATTATTATCCTTATTACTATTATTATTATCCCTATTCCCCTTGTCTTTATCCTTATAACTATTATTATTATTATTATTATTATTATTATTATTATTATCGCTATAACTGTTATTATTTTATCTATAACTAATATTATTATCCCTATTCCTCTTGTCTTTATCCTTATAACTATTATTATTAATCCTTATTACTACTATTATTATATCTATAACTGTTATTATTATTCATATTACTATTACTATTATCCCCATTCCTCTTGTCTTTATCCTTATAACTATTATTATTATCGCTATAACTGTTATTATTATTCCTATTACTATTATTATTATCCCTATTAATCTTGTCTTTATCCTTATAACTATTGTTATTATCCTTATTACTATTATTATTATCGCTATAACTGTTATTATTATCCTTAATACTATTATTATTATCGTCATAACTGTTATTATTATTGTTATTACTATTACTATTATCCCTATTCCTCTTGTCTTTATCCTTATAACTCTTATTATTATCCTTATTATTATTATTATTATCGTTATAACTGTTATTATTATCCTTATTACTATTATTACTATCGCTATAACTGTTATTATTATCCTTATTCTATTGTTACTATCCGTATTACTCTTAACTTTTTCCTTATAACTTTTATTATTATCGATATTACCATTATTATTATCTCTATAACTGTTCTTATAATCATTCCTACTGTTATTACTATCGCTATAACTGTTATTATTTTTCCTATTACTATTATTATTATCCAAATTCCTCGTGTCTTTATCCTTATAACTATTAATATTATCCTTATTATTATTATTATTATCGCTATAACTGTTATTATTATTCCTATTACTATTATTATTATCCTTATTATTATTATTATTATTGCTATAACTGTTATTATTATCCTTATTCTATTTTTACTATCCGTATTACTCTTCTCTTTATCCTTATTACTATTATTATTCAAGCTATAACTGTTGCTATTATTGTTAGTACTATTACTATTATCCCTATTCCTCTTGTCTTTATCCTTATAACTATTATTATTATCCTTATTACTATTATTATTATCGCCATAACTGTTATTATTATCCTGAATGCTATTATTATTATCGGTATAACTGTTATTATTATTCTTGTTACTATTATTATTGTCCCTATTCCTCGTGTCTTTATCCTTATAACTATTAATATTATCCTTATTATTATCATTATTATCGCTATAACTGTTATTATTATCCTTATTCTATTGTTACTATCCGCATTTCTCTTGTCTTTATCCTTATAACTATTATTATTATCCTTATTATTATTATTATTATTGCTATAACTGTTATTATTATCCTTATTCTATTGTTACTATCCGCATTACTCTTGTCTTTTTTCCTTATAACTATTATTATTAATCCTAATAACTATTATTATTATCGCTATAACTGTTATTATTGTTCTTATTACTATTGTTACTATCCGTATTACTCTTGTCTTAATCCTTATAACTATTATTATTATTCCTTATTACTATTATTATTATCGCTATAACTGTTCTTATTATCCTTATTATTATTATTATTATTGCTATAACTGTTATTATTATCCTTATTCTATTGTTACTATCCGCATTACTCTTGTCATTATCCTTATAACTATAGTTGTTATCCTTATTACTATTATTATGATCGCTATAACTGTTATTATTATCCTTATTCCATTATTACTATTCGTACGACTCTTCTCTTTATCCTTATAACTATAATTCGTATACTTCGTACTATTATTATTATCGCTATAACTGTTATTATTATCCTTATTCTATTGTGACTATCCGTGTTACTCTTGTCTTTATCCTTATAACTGTTATTCTTATTCATATTACTATTATTATTATCCCTTTTCCTCTTTTCTTTGTCCTTGCAACTATTTTTATTATCCTTATTACTATTATTATTATCGCTATAACTGATATATTATTCTTATTACTATTGTTACTATCCGTATTACTCCTGTCCTTATCCTAATAACTATTATTTTTATCGATATAACTGTTATTATTATTGTTATTACTACTACTATTATCCATATTCCTCTTGTCTTTATCCTTATAACTATTATTGTTATTGTTATTATTATTATTATTATCGCTATAACTGTTATTATTATCCTTATTCTACTGTTTCTATCCGTATTACTCTCGTCTTTATCCTTATAACTATTATTATTATCCTTATTATTATTATTATTATTATTATCGCTATAACTGTTATAATTATCCTTATTCTATTGTTACTATCCGTATTACTCTTGCGTTTATCCTTATAACTATTATTATTATCGCTACAACTGTTATTATTATCCTTCTTCTATTATTACTATTCGTATTACTCTTCTCTTTATCCTTATAACTATTATACGTATACTTCTTACTATTATTATTATCGCTATAAATGTTATCATTATCATTATTACTGTTATTTTTATTCTTATAACTATTATCATTATACTTATTATTATTATTATTATCGCTATAACTGTTATTATTATTCCTATTAGTATTATTATTATCCCTATTAATCTTGTCTTTATCCTTATAACTATTATTATTATCCTTATTATCATTATTATTATGGCTATAACTGTTATTGTTATCCTTATTACTATTATTATTATTGCTATAACTGTTATTATTATCCTTATTCTATTGTTCCTATCCGTATTACTCTTGTCATTTTCCTTATAACTATTATTATTATCCTTATTATTATTATTTTTATCGCTATAACTGTTATTATTATCCTTATTCTATTGTTACTATCCGTATTACTCTTCTCTTTATCCTTATAACTATTATACGTATACTTCTTACTATTATTATTATCGCTATAACTGTTATTGCTATCCTTATTCTATTATTACTATCCGTATTACTCTTCTGCTTATCCTTATAACTGTTATTCCTATACATATATCTATTATTATTGTCGCTAAAAATGTTATTATTATCACTATTACTGTTATTACTATTCTTATTACTATTATCATTATCCCTATTCCACTTGTCTTTATCCTTATAAGTATTATTATTATCCATATTATCATTATTATTATCGCTATATCTGTTATTGTTATCCTTATTACTATTATTATTGTCGCTATAACTGTTATTATTATCCTTTTTCTATTGTTACCATCCGTATTACTCTTGTCTTTATCCTTATAACTATTATTATTATCCCTATTAATCTTGTCTTTATCCTTATAACTATTGTTGTTATCCTTATTGCTATTATTATTATCGCTATAACTGTTATTATTATCCTTATTCTATTGTTACTATCAGTATTACTCTTGTCTTTATCCTTATAACTATTATTATTATCGCTATATCTGTTATTATTCTTATTACTGTTATTCTTAATACTGTTTATTATTCTTATTACTGTTTCTATTATCCAAATTCCTCGTGTCTTTATCCTTATAACTATTAATATTATCCATATTATTATTATTATTATTATCGCTATAACTGTTATTATTATCCTTATTACTATTATTATTATCCCTATTCCCCTTGTCTTTATCCTTATAACTATTATTATTATTATTATTATTATTATTATTATTATCGCTATAACTGTTATTATTTTATCTATAACTAATATTATTATCCCTATTCCTCTTGTCTTTATCCTTATAACTATTATTATTAATCCTTATTACTACTATTATTATATCTATAACTGTTATTATTATTCATATTACTATTACTATTATCCCCATTCCTCTTGTCTTTATCCTTATAACTATTATTATTATCGCTATAACTGTTATTATTATTCCTATTACTATTATTATTATCCCTATTAATCTTGTCTTTATCCTTATAACTATTGTTATTATCCTTATTACTATTATTATTATCGCTATAACTGTTATTATTATCCTTAATACTATTATTATTATCGTTATAACTGTTATTATTATTGTTATTACTATTACTATTATCCCTATTCCTCTTGTCTTTATCCTTATAACTCTTATTATTATCCTTATTATTATTATTATTATCGTTATAACTGTTATTATTATCCTTATTACTATTATTACTATCGCTATAACTGTTATTATTATCCTTATTCTATTGTTACTATCCGTATTACTCTTAACTTTTTCCTTATAACTTTTATTATTATCGATATTACCATTATTATTATCTCTATAACTGTTCTTATAATCATTCCTACTGTTATTACTATCGCTATAACTGTTATTATTTTTCCTATTACTATTATTATTATCCAAATTCCTCGTGTCTTTATCCTTATAACTATTAATATTATCCTTATTATTATTATTATTATCGCTATAACTGTTATTATTATCCTTATTATTATTATTATTATCGCTTTAACTGTTATTATTTTTCCTATAACTATTATAATTATCGCTATATCTGTTATTATTCTTATTACTGTTATTCTTAATACTGTTTATTATTCTTATTACTGTTTCTATTATCCAAATTCCTCGTGTCTTTATCCTTATAACTATTCATATTATCCTTATTATTATTATTATTATCGCTATAACTGTTATTATTATCCTTATTATTATTATTATTATCGCTTTAACTGTTATTATTTTTCCTATAACTATTATTATTATCGCTATATCTGTTATTATTCTTATTACTGTTATTCTTAATACTGTTTATTATTCTTATTACTGTATCTATTATCCAAATTCCTCGTGTCTTTATCCTTATAACTATTATTATTATCCTAATTACTATTATTATTATCGCTATAACTATTATTATTATTCTTATTACTATTGTTACTATCCGTATTACTCTTGTCTTTATCCTTATAACTATTATTATTAATCATTATTACTATTATTATTATATCTATAACTGTTATTACTATTCATATTACTATTACTATTATCCCTATTGCTCTTGTCTTTATCCTTATAACTATTATTATTATTATCCTTATTATTATTATAATTGTTAACGCTCGTGATTGAAATAGATTCGTTCGAGCCTTGTTGTATATTGCACGTGGTGTGCCGACTAAATTTGTTCTAAACTATACTATTTATAACTATTCCTTGCCCGAAGGACCACTCCAAACTTGGAGACTATACGAAAACTAAAGTGCGAGCTGTTGAGAGTGTATACTAGATGGAAGACTGTTTGAGAGTGAATCCAGCAGGACTATTTCCTGAGGAAGAAAACTCGGAGGACGGGGTGTTTGTCCTGATTGGTGTCTTTTTGTACCAATCGTAACGTTTAAAAAAGGACATCATCCTACCCCGTGCGCCCTTAGCGCGATCCGTGCGGAGTACGATGTGTCGTGTGGAGATGGAAAAAGAGAAAGTGTACGTAAGACAGAATTTCCGTTGGGTTGTCAACAAGGGGACCTGGTTTATGTCGCCTAGGCCCTGTCCTCGGACCCTCAGGAAATTCGCGTTCATGGCACTGGCAATTAGCTGTTGAGACCGTCGACAGAACTTGGACACAGAAATCGTAAATTGTAAAATACAAAGGACTCTCAAAAACGGCTCTGGTACTTGCATGCCATGAACGCGCTAGCAACGTGCAGGCCAAATGTTAGTCCCGTGTACAAATTGCTAGCTGCCCTCGTGAATCGAACCCCATCGTAAATTCCACATTTCTAAAGAACTTGTAAAAACTAGATTATAAATTTATGCTGCGAAACACTAACAATTACAAAACTATATTCTAAAGCTAGGCCTAAACAATAATTATCCCCATAACTGTTATTATTATTCCTATTACTATTATTATTATCCCCATTCCCCTTGTCTTTATCCTTATAACTATAATTATTATCCTTATTACTATTATTATGATCGCTATAACTGTTATTATTATTCTTATTACTATTACTATTATCCCTATTCCTCTTGTCTTTATCCTTATAACTATTACTATTATCCTTATTATTATTATTATTATTATTATCGCTATAACTGTTATTATTATCTTTAATACTATTATTATTATCGCTATGACTGTTATTATTATCCTTATTCTATTGTTTCTATCCGTATTACGCTTGTCTTTATCGTTATAACTATTATTAATATCCTTATTATTATTATTATTATTATTGCTATAACTGTTATTATTATCCTTATTCTATTGTTACTATCCGCATTACTCTTGTCATTATCTTTATAACTATAATTATTATCCTTATTACTATTATTATGATCGCTATAACTGTTATTATTATCCTTATTCCATTATTATTATTCGTATTACTCTTGTCTTTATCCTTATAACTATTATTATTATTCCTAATAACTATTATTATTATCGCTATAACTGTTATTATTATCCTTATTCTATTGTTACTATTCCTGTTACTCTTGTCTTTATCCTTATAACTATTATTATTAGCCTTATTATTATTATTATTATCGCAACACTGTTATTATTATCCTTATTCTATTGTTTCTATCCGTATTACTCTTGTCTTTATCCTTATAACTATTATTATTAATCCTTATTACTATTATTATTATCGATATAACTGTTATTATTATTGTTATTACTATTACTATTATCCCTATTCCTCATGTCTTTATCATTATAACTATTATTATTATCGCTATAACTATTATTGTTATTCGTATTACTATTATTATTATCCTTATTATTATTATTATTATTATCGCTATAACTGTTATTGTTATCCTTATTACTATTATAATTATCGCTATAACTGTTATTATTATTCCTATTACTATTATTATTATCCCTATTACTCTTGTCATTATCCTTATAACTATAATTATAATCCTTATTACTATTATTATGATCGCTATAACTGTTATTATTATCCTTCTTCTATTATTACTATCCGTATTATTCTTCTCTTTATCCTTATAACTATTATACGTATACTTCTTACTATTAATATTATCGCTATAAATGTTATCATTATCATTATTACTGTTATTTTTATTCTTATAACTATTATTATTATCCTTATTATTATTATTATTATCGCTATAACTGTTATTATTATCCTTATTACTATTATTACTATCGCTATAACTGTTATTATTATCCTTATTCTATTGTTACTATCAGTATTACTCTTGTGTTAATCCTTATAACTGTTATTAATAATCCTTACTTCTATTATTATTATCGCTATAACTGTTATTATTATTCTTATTACTATTATTATTATCCTTATTCCCCTTGTCTTTTATCCTTATAACTATTATTATTATCCTTATTATTATAATTATTATCGCTATAACTGTTATTATTATTCCTATTACTATTATTATTAACCCTATTAATCATGTCTTTATCCTTGTAACTATTATTATTATCCTTATTCTATTGTTACTATCCGTATTACTCTTGTCTTTATCCTTATAACTATTATTATTAATCCTAATCACTATTATTATTATCGCTATAACTGTTATTATTATCCTTATTCTATTGTTACTATCCGTTTTAATCTTGTCTTTATCCTTGCAACTATTATTATTATCCTTATTACTATTATTATTATCGCTATAACTGTTATTATTATTCCTATTACTATTATTATTATCCCTATTAATCTTGTCTTTATCCTTATAACTATTATTATTATCCTTATTATCATTATTATTATCGCTGTAACTGTTATTGTTATCCTTATTACTATTATTATTATCGCTATAACTGTTATTATTATCCTTATTCTATTGTTTCTATCCGTATTACTCTTGTCATTTTCCTTATAACTATTATTATTATCCTTATTATTTTTATTATTATCGCTATAACTGTTATTATTATCCTTATTCGATTGATACTATCCGTATTACTCTTGTCTTTATCCTTATAACTATTATTATTAATCCTTATTACTATTATTATTATCGCTATAACTGTTATTATTATCCTTATTCTATTGTTACTATCCCTTTTCCTCTTGCCTTTATCCTTATAACTATTATTATTAATCCTAATAACTATTATTATTATCGCTATAACTGTTATTATTATCCTTATTCTATTGTTACTATTCGTATTACTCTTGCCTTTATCCTTATAACTATTATTATTATCCTTATTATTATTATTATTATCGCAAAACTGTTATTATTATCATTATTCTATTGTTACGATCCGTATTACTCTTGCCTTTATCCTTATAACTATTATTGTTATCCTTATTACTATTATTATTATCGCTATAACTGTTATTATTATCCTTATTCTATTGTTTCTATCCGTATTACTCTCGTCTTTATCCTTATAACTATTATTATTATCCTTATTATTATTATTATTATTATCGCTATAACTGTTATTGCTATCCTTATTCTATTGTTGCTATCCGCATTACTCTTGTCATTATCCTTATAACTATAATTATTATCCTTATTACTATTATTATGATCGCTATAACTGTTATTATTATCCTTCTTCTATTATTACTATCCGTATTATTCTTCTCTTTATCCTTATAACTATTATACGTATACTTCTTACTATTATTATTATCGCTATAAATGCAATCATTATCATTATTACTGTTATTTTTATTCTTATAACTATTATTATTATCCTTATTATTATTATTATTATCGCTATAACTGTTATTATTATCCTTATTCTATTGTTACTATCAGTATTACTCTTGTGTTAATCCTTATAACTGTTATTAATAATCCTTACTACTATTATTATTATCGCTATAACTGTTATTATTATTCTTATTACTATTATTATTATCCTTATTCCCCTTGTCTTTTATCCTTATAACTATTATTATTATCCTTATTATTATAATTATTATCGCTATAACTGTTATTATTATTCCTATTACTATTATTATTAACCCTATTAATCTTGTCTTTATCCTTGTAACTATTATTGTTATCCTTATTACTATTATTATTATCGCTATAACTGTTATTATTATCCTTATTCTACTGTTTCTATCCGTATTACTCTTGTCATTTTCCTTATAACTATTATTATTATCCTTATTCGATTGATACTATCCGTATTACTCTTGCCTTTATCCTAATAACTATTATTATTAATCCTTATTACTATTATTATTATCGCTATAACTGTTATTATTATCCTTATTCTATTGTTACTATCCCTTTTCCTCTTGCCTTTATCCTTATAACTATTATTATTAATCCTAATAACTATTATTATTATCGCTATAACTGTTATTATTATCCTTATTCTATTGTTACTATTCGTATTACTCTTGTCTTTATCCTTATAACTATTATTATTATCCTTATTATTATTATTATTATCGCAAAACTGTTATTATTATGATTATTCTATTGTTACGATCCGTATTACTCTTGCCTTTATCATTATAACTATTATTATTATCGCTATAACTATTATTGTTATTCGTATTACTATTATTATTATCCTTATTATTATTATTATTATTATCGCTATAACTGTTATTGTTATCCTTATTACTATTATAATTATCGCTATAACAGTTATTATTATTCCTATTACTATTATTATTATCCCTATTAATCTTGTCTTTATCCTTATAACTATTATTGTTATCCTTATTACTATTATTATTATCGCTATAACTGTTATTATTATCCTTATTCTACTGTTTCTATCCGTATTACTCTTGTCATTTTCCTTATAACTATTATTATTATCCTTATTCGATTGATACTATCCGTATTACTCTTGCCTTTATCCTAATAACTATTATTATTAATCCTTATTACTATTATTATTATCGCTATAACTGTTATTATTATCCTTATTCTATTGTTACTATACCTTTTCCTCTTGCCTTTATCCTTATAACTATTATTATTAATCCTAATAACTATTATTATTATCGCTATAACTGTTATTATTATCCTTATTCTATTGTTACTATTCGTATTACTCTTGTCTTTATCCTTATAACTATTATTATTATCCTTATTATTATTATTATTATCGCAAAACTGTTATTATTATCATTATTCTATTGTTACGATCCGTATTACTCTTGCCTTTATCATTATAACTATTATTATTATCGCTATAACTATTATTGTTATTCGTATTACTATTATTATTATCCTTATTATTATTATTATTATTATTGCTATAACTGTTATTGTTATCCTTATAACTATTATAATTATCGCTATAACTGTTATTATTATTCCTATTACTATTATTATTATCCCTATTAATCTTGTCTTTATCCTTATAACTATTATTGTTATCCTTATTACTATTATTATTATCGCTATAACTGTTATTATTATCCTTATGCTATTGTTTCTATCCGTATTACTCTCGTCTTTATCCGTATAACTATTATTATTATCCTTATTATTATTATTATTATTATCGCTATAACTGTTATTGCTATCCTTATTCTATTGTTGCTATCCGTATTACTCTTGTCTTTACCCTTATCACTATAATTATTATCCTTATTACTATTATTATGATCGCTATAACTGTTACTATTATCCTTATTCCATTATTACTATTCGTATTACTCTTCTCTTTATCCTTATAACTATTATTGTTATCCTTATTACTATTATTATTATCGCTATAACTGTTATTATTATCCTTATTGTATTGTTTCTATCCGTATTACTCTCGTCTTTATCCTTATAACTATTATTATTATCCTTATTATTATTATTATTATTATCGCTATAACTGTTATTGCTATCCTTATTCTATTGTTGCTATCCGTAACTATTATTATTATCCTTATTATTATTATTATTATCGCAAAACTGTTATTATTATCATTATTCTATTGTTACGATCCGTATTACTCTTGCCTTTATCATTATAACTATTATTATTATCGCTATAACTATTATTGTTATTCGTATTACTATTATTATTATCCTTATTATTATTATTATTATTATTGCTATAACTGTTATTGTTATCCTTATTACTATTATAATTATCGCTATAACTGTTATTATTATTCCTATTACTATTATTATTATCCCTATTAATCTTGTCTTTATCCTTATAACTATTATTGTTATCCTTATTACTATTATTATTATCGCTATAACTGTTATTATTATCCTTATTCTACTGTTTCTATCCGTATTACTCTTGTCATTTTCTTATAACTATTATTATTATCCTTATTCGATTGATACTATCCGTATTACTCTTGCCTTTATCCTAATAACTATTATTATTAATCCTTATTACTATTATTATTATCGCTATAACTGTTATTATTATCCTTATTCTATTGTTACTATCCCTTTTCCTCTTGCCTTTATCCTTATAACTATTATTATTAATCCTAATAACTATTATTATTATCGCTATAACTGTTATTATTATCCTTATTCTATTGTTACTATTCGTATTACTCTTGTCTTTATCCTTATAACTATTATTATTATCCTTATTATTATTATTATTATCGCAAAACTGTTATTATTATCATTATTCTATTGTTACGATCCGTATTACTCTTGCCTTTATCATTATAACTATTATTATTATCGCTATAACTATTATTGTTATTCGTATTACTATTATTATTATCCTTATTATTATTATTATTATTATCGCTATAACTGTTATTGTTATCCTTATTACTATTATAATTATCGCTATAACAGTTATTATTATTCCTATTACTATTATTATTATCCTATTAATCTTGTCTTTATCCTTATAACTATTATTGTTATCCTTATTACTATTATTATTATCGCTATAACTGTTATTATTATCCTTATTCTACTGTTTCTATCCGTATTACTCTTGTCATTTTCCTTATAACTATTATTATTATCCTTATTCGATTGATACTATCCGTATTACTCTTGCCTTTATCCTAATAACTATTATTATTAATCCTTATTACTATTATTATTATCGCTATAACTGTTATTATTATCCTTATTCTATTGTTACTATCCCTTTTCCTCTTGCCTTTATCCTTATAACTATTATTATTAATCCTAATAACTATTATTATTATCGCTATAACTGTTATTATTATCCTTATTCTATTGTTACTATTCGTATTACTCTTGTCTTTATCCTTATAACTATTATTATTATCCTTATTATTATTATTATTATCGCAAAACTGTTATTATTATCATTATTCTATTGTTACGATCCGTATTACTCTTGCCTTTATCATTATAACTATTATTATTATCGCTATAACTATTATTGTTATTCGTATTACTATTATTATTATCCTTATTATTATTATTATTATTATTGCTATAACTGTTATTGTTATCCTTATAACTATTATAATTATCGCTATAACTGTTATTATTATTCCTATTACTATTATTATTATCCCTATTAATCTTGTCTTTATCCTTATAACTATTATTGTTTATCCTTATTACTATTATTATTATCGCTATAACTGTTATTATTATCCTTATGCTATTGTTTCTATCCGTATTACTCTCGTCTTTATCCGTATAACTATTATTATTATCCTTATTATTATTATTATTATTATCGCTATAACTGTTATTGCTATCCTTATTCTATTGTTGCTATCCGTATTACTCTTGTCTTTACCCTTATCACTATAATTATTATCCTTATTACTATTATTATGATCGCTATAACTGTTACTATTATCCTTATTCCATTATTACTATTCGTATTACTCTTCTCTTTATCCTTATAACTATTATTGTTATCCTTATTACTATTATTATTATCGCTATAACTGTTATTATTATCCTTATTGTATTGTTTCTATCCGTATTACTCACGTCCTTTATCCTTATAACTATTATTATTATCCTTATTATTATTATTATTATTATCGCTATAACTGTTATTGCTATCCTTATTCTATTGTTGCTATCCGTATTACTCTTGTCTTTACCCTTATCACTATAATTATTATCCTTATTACTATTATTATGATCGCCATAACTGTTATTATTATCCTTATTCCATTATTACTATTCGTATTACTATTCTCTTTATCCTTATAACTATAATTCGTATACTTCTTACTATGATTATTATCGCTATAACTGTTATTATTATCCTTATTCTATTGTGACTATCCGTATTACTCTTGTCTTTATCCTTATAACTATTATTCTTATTCCTATTACTACTATTGTTATCCCTATTCCTCTTGTCTTTATCCTTATAACTATTATTGTTATCCTTATTACTATTATTATTATCGCTATAACTGTTATTATTATCCTTATTCTACTGTTTCTATCCGTATTACTCTTGTCATTTTCCTTATAACTATTATTATTATCCTTATTCGATTGATACTATCCGTATTACTCTTGTCTTTATCCTTATAACTATTATTATTAATCCTTATTACTATTATTATTATCGCTATAACTGTTATTATTATCCTTATTCTATTGTTACTATCCGTATTACTCTTGCCTTTATCATTATAACTATTATTATTATCGCTATAACTATTATTGTTATTCGTATTACTATTATTATTATCCTTATTATTATTATTATTATTATTGCTATAACTGTTATTGTTATCCTTATTACTATTATAATTATCGCTATAACTGTTATTATTATTCCTATTACTATTATTATTATCCCTATTCCTCTTGTCTTTATCCTTATAACTATTATTGTTATCCTTATTACTATTATTATTATCGCTATAACTGTTATTATTATCCTTATTCTACTGTTTCTATCCGTATTACTCTTGTCATTTTCCTTATAACTATTATTATATCCTTATTCGATTGATACTATCCGTATTACTCTTGCCTTTATCCTAATAACTATTATTATTAATCCTTATTACTATTATTATTATCGCTATAACTGTTATTATTATCCTTATTCTATTGTTACTATCCCTTTTCCTCTTGCCTTTATCCTTATAACTATTATTATTAATCCTAATAACTATTATTATTATCGCTATAACTGTTATTATTATCCTTATTCTATTGTTACTATTCGTATTACTCTTGTCTTTATCCTTATAACTATTATTATTATCCTTATTATTATTATTATTATCGCAAAACTGTTATTATTATCATTATTCTATTGTTACGATCCGTATTACTCTTGCCTTTATCATTATAACTATTATTATTATCGCTATAACTATTATTGTTATTCGTATTACTATTATTATTATCCTTATTATTATTATTATTATTATCGCTATAACTGTTATTGTTATCCTTATTACTATTATAATTATCGCTATAACTGTTATTATTATTCCTATTACTATTATTATTATCCCTATTAATCTTGTCTTTATCCTTATAACTATTATTGTTATCCTTATTACTATTATTATTATCGCTATAACTGTTATTATTATCCTTATTCTACTGTTTCTATCCGTATTACTCTTGTCATTTTCCTTATAACTATTATTATTATCCTTATTCGATTGATACTATCCGTATTACTCTTGTCTTTATCCTTATAACTATTATTATTAATCCTTATTACTATTATTATTATCGCTATAACTGTTATTATTATCCTTATTCTATTGTTACTATCCCTTTTCCTCTTGCCTTTATCCTTATAACTATTATTATTAATCCTAATAACTATTATTATTATCGCTATAACTGTTATTATTATCCTTATTCTATTGTTACTATTCGTATTACTCTTGTCTTTATCCTTATAACTATTATTATTATCCTTATTATTATTATTATTATCGCAAAACTGTTATTATTATCATTATTCTATTGTTACGATCCGTATTACTCTTGCCTTTATCATTATAACTATTATTATTATCGCTATAACTATTATTGTTATTCGTATTACTATTATTATTATCCTTATTATTATTATTATTATTATCGCTATAACTGTTATTGTTATCCTTATTACTATTATAATTATCGCTATAACTGTTATTATTATTCCTATTACTATTATTATTATCCCTATTAATCTTGTCTTTATCCTTATAACTATTATTGTTATCCTTATTACTATTATTATTATCGCTATAACTGTTATTATTATCCTTATTCTACTGTTTCTATCCGTATTACTCTTGTCATTTTCCTTATAACTATTATTATTATCCTTATTCGATTGATACTATCCGTATTACTCTTGTCTTTATCCTTATAACTATTATTATTAATCCTTATTACTATTATTATTATCGCTATAACTGTTATTATTATCCTTATTCTATTGTTACTATCCCTTTTCCTCTTGCCTTTATCCTTATAACTATTATTATTAATCCTAATAACTATTATTATTATCGCTATAACTGTTATTATTATCCTTATTCTATTGTTACTATTCGTATTACTCTTGTCTTTATCCTTATAACTATTATTATTATCCTTATTATTATTATTATTATCGCAAAACTGTTATTATTATCATTATTCTATTGTTACGATCCGTATTACTCTTGCCTTTATCATTATAACTATTATTATTATCGCTATAACTATTATTGTTATTCGTATTACTATTATTATTATCCTTATTATTATTATTATTATTATCGCTATAACTGTTATTGTTATCCTTATTACTATTATAATTATCGCTATAACTGTTATTATTATTCCTATTACTATTATTATTATCCCTATTAATCTTGTCTTTATCCTTATAACTATTATTGTTATCCTTATTACTATTATTATTATCGCTATAACTGTTATTATTATCCTTATTCTACTGTTTCTATCCGTATTACTCTTGTCATTTTCCTTATAACTATTATTATTATCCTTATTCGATTGATACTATCCGTATTACTCTTGTCTTTATCCTTATAACTATTATTATTAATCCTTATTACTATTATTATTATCGCTATAACTGTTATTATTATCCTTATTCTATTGTTACTATCCCTTTTCCTCTTGCCTTTATCCTTATAACTATTATTATTAATCCTAATAACTATTATTATTATCGCTATAACTGTTATTATTATCCTTATTCTATTGTTACTATTCGTATTACTCTTGTCTTTATCCTTATAACTATTATTATTATCCTTATTATTATTATTATTATCGCAAAACTGTTATTATTATCATTATTCTATTGTTACGATCCGTATTACTCTTGCCTTTATCATTATAACTATTATTATTATCGCTATAACTATTATTGTTATTCGTATTACTATTATTATTATCCTTATTATTATTATTATTATTATCGCTATAACTGTTATTGTTATCCTTATTACTATTATAATTATCGCTATAACTGTTATTATTATTCCTATTACTATTATTATTATCCCTATTAATCTTGTCTTTATCCTTATAACTATTATTGTTATCCTTATTACTATTATTATTATCGCTATAACTGTTATTATTATCCTTATTCTACTGTTTCTATCCGTATTACTCTTGTCATTTTCCTTATAACTATTATTATTATCCTTATTCGATTGATACTATCCGTATTACTCTTGCCTTTATCCTAATAACTATTATTATTAATCCTTATTACTATTATTATTATCGCTATAACTGTTATTATTATCCTTATTCTATTGTTACTATCCCTTTTCCTCTTGCCTTTATCCTTATAACTATTATTATTAATCCTAATAACTATTATTATTATCGCTATAACTGTTATTATTATCCTTATTCTATTGTTACTATTCGTATTACTCTTGTCTTTATCCTTATAACTATTATTATTATCCTTATTATTATTATTATTATCGCAAAACTGTTATTATTATCATTATTCTATTGTTACGATCCGTATTACTCTTGCCTTTATCATTATAACTATTATTATTATCGCTATAACTATTATTGTTATTCGTATTACTATTATTATTATCCTTATTATTATTATTATTATTATTGCTATAACTGTTATTGTTATCCTTATAACTATTATAATTATCGCTATAACTGTTATTATTATTCCTATTACTATTATTATTATCCCTATTAATCTTGTCTTTATCCTTATAACTATTATTGTTATCCTTATTACTATTATTATTATCGCTATAACTGTTATTATTATCCTTATGCTATTGTTTCTATCCGTATTACTCTCGTCTTTATCCTTATAACTATTATTATTATCCTTATTATTATTATTATTATTATCGCTATAACTGTTATTGCTATCCTTATTCTATTGTTGCTATCCGTATTACTCTTGTCTTTACCCTTATCACTATAATTATTATCCTTATTACTATTATTATGATCGCTATAACTGTTACTATTATCCTTATTCCATTATTACTATTCGTATTACTCTTCTCTTTATCCTTATAACTATTATTGTTATCCTTATTACTATTATTATTATCGCTATAACTGTTATTATTATCCTTATTGTATTGTTTCTATCCGTATTACTCTCGTCTTTATCCTTATAACTATTATTATTATCCTTATTATTATTATTATTATTATCGCTATAACTGTTATTGCTATCCTTATTCTATTGTTGCTATCCGTATTACTCTTGTCTTTACCCTTATCACTATAATTATTATCCTTATTACTATTATTATGATCGCCATAACTGTTATTATTATCCTTATTCCATTATTACTATTCGTATTACTATTCTCTTTATCCTTATAACTATAATTCGTATACTTCTTACTATGATTATTATCGCTATAACTGTTATTATTATCCTTATTCTATTGTGACTATCCGTATTACTCTTGTCTTTATCCTTATAACTATTATTCTTATTCCTATTACTACTATTGTTATCCCTATTCCTCTTGTCTTTATCCTTATAACTATTATTGTTATCCTTATTACTATTATTATTATCGCTATAACTGTTATTATTATCCTTATTCTACTGTTTCTATCCGTATTACTCTTGTCATTTTCCTTATAACTATTATTATTATCCTTATTCGATTGATACTATCCGTATTACTCTTGTCTTTATCCTTATAACTATTATTATTAATCCTTATTACTATTATTATTATCGCTATAACTGTTATTATTATCCTTATTCTATTGTTACTATCCCTTTTCCTCTTGCCTTTATCCTTATAACTATTATTATTAATCCTAATAACTATTATTATTATCGCTATAACTGTTATTATTATCCTTATTCTATTGTTACTATTCGTATTACTCTTGTCTTTATCCTCATAACTATTATTATTATCCTTATTATTATTATTATTATCGCAAAACTGTTATTATTATCATTATTCTATTGTTACGATCCGTATTACTCTTGCCTTTATCATTATAACTATTATTATTATCGCTATAACTATTATTGTTATTCGTATTACTATTATTATTATCCTTATTATTATTATTATTATTATTGCTATAACTGTTATTGTTATCCTTATTACTATTATAATTATCGCTATAACTGTTATTATTATTCCTATTACTATTATTATTATCCCTATTAATCTTGTCTTTATCCTTATAACTATTATTGTTATCCTTATTACTATTATTATTATCGCTATAACTGTTATTATTATCCTTATTCTACTGTTTCTATCCGTATTACTCTTGTCATTTTCCTTATAACTATTATTATTATCCTTATTCGATTGATACTATCCGTATTACTCTTGTCTTTATCCTTATAACTATTATTATTAATCCTTATTACTATTATTATTATCGCTATAACTGTTATTATTATCCTTATTCTATTGTTACTATCCCTTTTCCTCTTGCCTTTATCCTTATAACTATTATTATTAATCCTAATAACTATTATTATTATCGCTATAACTGTTATTATTATCCTTATGCTATTGTTTCTATCCGTATTACTCTCGTCTTTATCCTTATAACTATTATTATTATCCTTATTATTATTATTATTATTATCGCTATAACTGTTATTGCTATCCTTATTCTATTGTTGCTATCCGTATTACTCTTGTCTTTACCCTTATCACTATAATTATTATCCTTATTACTATTATTATGATCGCTATAACTGTTACTATTATCCTTATTCCATTATTACTATTCGTATTACTCTTCTCTTTATCCTTATAACTATTATTGTTATCCTTATTACTATTATTATTATCGCTATAACTGTTATTATTATCCTTATTGTATTGTTTCTATCCGTATTACTCTCGTCTTTATCCTTATAACTATTATTATTATCCTTATTATTATTATTATTATTATCGCTATAACTGTTATTGCTATCCTTATTCTATTGTTGCTATCCGTATTACTCTTGTCTTTACCCTTATCACTATAATTATTATCCTTATTACTATTATTATGATCGCCATAACTGTTATTATTATCCTTATTCCATTATTACTATTCGTATTACTATTCTCTTTATCCTTATAACTATAATTCGTATACTTCTTACTATGATTATTATCGCTATAACTGTTATTATTATCCTTATTCTATTGTGACTATCCGTATTACTCTTGTCTTTATCCTTATAACTATTATTCTTATTCCTATTACTACTATTGTTATCCCTATTCCTCTTGTCTTTATCCTTATAACTATTATTGTTATCCTTATTACTATTATTATTATCGCTATAACTGTTATTATTATCCTTATTCTACTGTTTCTATCCGTATTACTCTTGTCATTTTCCTTATAACTATTATTATTATCCTTATTCGATTGATACTATCCGTATTACTCTTGTCTTTATCCTTATAACTATTATTATTAATCCTTATTACTATTATTATTATCGCTATAACTGTTATTATTATCCTTATTCTATTGTTACTATCCCTTTTCCTCTTGCCTTTATCCTTATAACTATTATTATTAATCCTAATAACTATTATTATTATCGCTATAACTGTTATTATTATCCTTATTCTATTGTTACTATTCGTATTACTCTTGTCTTTATCCTTATAACTATTATTATTATCCTTATTATTATTATTATTATCGCAAAACTGTTATTATTATCATTATTCTATTGTTACGATCCGTATTACTCTTGCCTTTATCATTATAACTATTATTATTATCGCTATAACTATTATTGTTATTCGTATTACTATTATTATTATCCTTATTATTATTATTATTATTATTGCTATAACTGTTATTGTTATCCTTATTACTATTATAATTATCGCTATAACTGTTATTATTATTCCTATTACTATTATTATTATCCCTATTAATCTTGTCTTTATCCTTATAACTATTATTGTTATCCTTATTACTATTATTATTATCGCTATAACTGTTATTATTATCCTTATTCTACTGTTTCTATCCGTATTACTCTTGTCATTTTCCTTATAACTATTATTATTATCCTTATTCGATTGATACTATCCGTATTACTCTTGTCTTTATCCTTATAACTATTATTATTAATCCTTATTACTATTATTATTATCGCTATAACTGTTATTATTATCCTTATTCTATTGTTACTATCCCTTTTCCTCTTGCCTTTATCCTTATAACTATTATTATTAATCCTAATAACTATTATTATTATCGCTATAACTGTTATTATTATCCTTATTCTATTGTTACTATTCGTATTACTCTTGTCTTTATCCTTATAACTATTATTATTATCCTTATTATTATTATTATTATCGCAAAACTGTTATTATTATCATTATTCTATTGTTACGATCCGTATTACTCTTGCCTTTATCATTATAACTATTATTATTATCGCTATAACTATTATTGTTATTCGTATTACTATTATTATTATCCTTATTATTATTATTATTATTGCTATAACTGTTATTGTTATCCTTATTACTATTATAATTATCGCTATAACTGTTATTATTATTCCTATTACTATTATTATTATCCCTATTAATCTTGTCTTTATCCTTATAACTATTATTGTTATCCTTATTACTATTATTATTATCGCTATAACTGTTATTATTATCCTTATGCTATTGTTTCTATCCGTATTACTCTCGTCTTTATCCTTATAACTATTATTATTATCCTTATTATTATTATTATTATTATCGCTATAACTGTTATTGCTATCCTTATTCTATTGTTGCTATCCGTATTACTCTTGTCTTTACCCTTATCACTATAATTATTATCCTTATTACTATTATTATGATCGCTATAACTGTTACTATTATCCTTATTCCATTATTACAATTCGTATTACTCTTCTCTTTATCCTTATAACTATTATACGTATACTTCTTACTATTATTATTATCGCTATAAATGTTATCATTATCATTATTACTGTTATTTTTATTCTTATAACTATTATTATTATCCTTATTATTATTATTATTATCGCTATAACTGTTATTATTATCCTTATTCTATTGTTACTATCCGTATTACTCTTGTCTTTATCCTTATAACTATTATTATTATCCTAATAACTATTATTATTATCCTTATTATTATTATTATCGCTATAACTTTTATTATTATCCTTATTACTATTATTATTATCGCTATAACTGTTATTGCTATCCTTATTCTATTATTAATATCCGTATTACTCTTCTCCTTATCCTTATAACTGAGATTCCTAAACTTATATCTATTATTATTGTCGCTGAAAATGTTATTATTATCACTATTACTGTTATTACTATTCTTATTACTATTATCATTGTCCCTATTCCCCTCGTCTTTATACTTATAACTATCATCATTATCCTTATTATTATTATTATTATTATCGCTATAACTGTTATTATTATAATTATTACTATTATTTATATCGCTATAACAGTTATTATTATTTTTGTTACTATTATTATTATCGCCATAACTGTTATTATTATCCTTATTCCATTATTACTATTCGTATTACTCTTCTCCTTATCCTTATAACTATTATACGTACACTTCTTACTATTATTATTATTGCTATAAATGTTCGCATTATCATTATTACTGTTATTTTTATTCTTATAACTATTATTATTATCCTTATTATTATTATTATTATTATTATCGCTATAACTGTTATTATTATCCTTATTACTATTATTACTATCGCTCTAACTGTTATTATTATCCTTACTCTATTGTTACTATCAGTATTACTCTTGTGTTTATCCTTGTGTCCAATGATACACCAACGCACACCCCACCCCGGGAGACGGCCGCCTCCGCGAGGGACTTGTCACGCATGATCGCGTCGATCGTCGATCGTCCCTCGCGGAAGCCGTACTGGCTGTCCGCCAGATCGGGCCCGACCGAGGACAGGTGCCTGTGGAGGCGGTAGGCTATGATACTTTCCAGTAGCTTTCCCGCCTCATCCAGCAGGCAAATTGGCCGGTACGCGGAGGGAGAATCCGCGGGTCTTCCATCTTTCTTAATGAGGACCATCCGTCCGGTCTTCCATTCCCGAGGGAATTCTCCATATTGAAGGCAGCGGGTAAATATCGCCTTCATTTCCTCCCAAAGGACGCCCGAGGCCAAGACCAAAGCCTTGCCGGGTACGCCGTCGGGGCCCGGGGCGGTGTTCTTCGCCCCGAGCCTCTTCAGCGCGGCAGCGAGCTCCTCGTCTGAAACCCGCAGCGCGTCGGACCAGTTGATATTGCCCGACACCTCAGCCGCATGGCCCTCCATGACCCCGGAGAGGGGGAAGAGGGTGTTGACCACGCGACTGAGGAACTGGGGGTCCAGACTTTCCGTCACGGGGGGCGCCCAAGGCCGTAATCGACCCAGTACAATCTTGTACGGGCGCCCCCAAGGGGCCTATACCTTTTTTTTTTTTCACGCGGGGAAAACCTTCATAGGTTCCCCGCACCCCCCGGGGGAGGGGCGCAGGGATATGTCAGATTTTTACTGACTAAAAACCCCGCGGTGGCCATTCACTGGCTTCTTCGGGGAAGGACCGGGACCAAATAAATTACGCTACCTTCGTGTCCTTCCCCTCGCCATCTCTATCCCGGGGAGGTCGGATGGACCTCCCCACCTAACATCCCCCTGCCGGCACCAGCGACCACTACCGCTACCGGCCCTTCCAGGGCCGCGTGCAAGGGCGCCGAGTCCCCCGACTCGACGCCTGCGGACCGGACGGCCCTGCTGCGAGGGAGCATTCACTGAATGATCCCAGCAGGGCCGTCATCTCTGTTTGGGTGGGTGCCGCCGGTCCAAGTGCAGAGCCCAGAGACCGGACGGACACCCAACCCCCCTCGCGTAGGGGGACGGCTCTAGCCGCGGCGGCCGGGGTAACGCCTCCGAGCCGCCGCCCGTCCCCCTCTCCCTCTGCGGCCGGGATCGCGATTTCTTTCGCGATCCCGTTCCGCGGCCTCCTTCTGCGACATAACACGTTCGCAGAAGGAGGCAAACTCGTTCCATGACCTCTCGCTGGCGAGGATCTCCCTGATCACCGTCGCCAGCGAGAGGTCCCACCCCACATGGCACCGTAGGCCCACTCTCAGCCCAGCCCACGCCGGACAATGTTCCAACGTGTGCTGGGCCGAGTCTACATCCGCATCGCAGTGGTGGCAGCGTGTCGCTGCCTCTCTTCCTATCCGGCACAGGTACTCACCAAAACACCCGTGTCCGGTGAGCACCTGCGTCATCCGAAAGGTGAGCCTTCCGTGACCGCGATCCTGCCACTCCCGTAAAACGGGCAGGACCGCCCCGACTGCACGCTGACGAGCAGCGCCGCTTGATATTATCTCGCAGCGCCACTTCGTCAGCGCAAATCGCCGGGCCTGACGCTTGAGGGCTTGCGCCTCAGACTCTAGCCGGGGCACCCCCTGCTGCTGGTGGAGACGCCAATATATATCGGCGTCTCCCTCAGCCAGGTAGTGGTACGGGATAAACCCGGCCAGAGTCATGGCCGCCGCATACGAGACCGTGCGGTACCCCCGTATGGTGGCTATGGCCACCCGGCGTTGCACCCCTTGCAGCAATTGCTTGCTGCGCCGGGATGCCAATAGATCGCCGGCCCATACGGGCGACCCATACAGGGCTATCGACCGCACGACCCCCGCATACAGGCGGCGTACCCTCTCGTCTGGCCCCCCAAGGTTAGGGAGGATGCGGCCCAACGCTGCCGCAGTCCTCTCCAACCGGGGAGCCAGTTGCTTAAAGTGCTCCTCGAAGCGCCAGTGGCTGTCCAGTTGGAGGCCAAGATATCTCATCCCGTCTCCAATCTGGACATATTCCTCACCAATTCGGATAAACGACTGGGGCGGGGCCTCGCCCCGTCGGCGGCAAAACCACATGGCTTCGGTTTTGCCGACCGACATACTTAACCCCAGCCGCCGGATCGCTGCAGCGACCGCCGCCACACCAACCTCGGCGAGGCGGATGGTTCCCGTATATCCCCACCCGGTGGCGAGGATGTACGTGTCATCAGCGAAACAAGTCACCCTCACCCCGGAGGGTAGGGGAACCCGCAATGCCGCGTCGTACCCCCAATTCCATAATAATGGACCTAAAGCCGCTCCCTGGGGTACGCCGCGGTCAACCTCCCTCCGATGAATTACGCCGTCCCGGCCCGGATACTCAATCCACCTGTCCCGAAGATAATCCCCGACCGTGGCCTTGAGATAGGGAGGCACCTCGTGAAAGTCGAGGGCCTCCCTAATCCTCTCCCAGGGTAGGGTGTTGAATGCGTTCTTGATGTCAATACTGACACCAAGCGCCACCCCACCCTGGGAGAGGGCCGATTCCGCGAAGGACCGCACGCGACTAATCGCATCGACTGTGCTGCGTCCCTCGCGGAACCCAAACTGGCTCTCAGCCAGATCGGGGCCACCCCGGGCCAGGTGCCTGGAGAGGCGGGAAGCTATAATTCTTTCGAACAACTTCCCAACCTCATCCAGGAGCACAATGGGCCGGTACGCAGAGGGAGAGTCTGCGGGCTTCCCCTCCTTACGTATCAGAACCATCCGCCCCACCTTCCACTGGGACGGAAACTTGCCCGACCTCAGGCAGGTGTCGAAGAGCCGCCTGAGTCGGGGAGCGAGGACGCGGAGCGCCATCGCCCAGGCACGACCGGGGATCCCATCGGGGCCCGGAGCTGTGTTCCGGGCCGCCATTTTCCGGATCGCCGCGGCCATTTCCTCCTCGGTGACCCCCATATCATCGGACCAGATGATTTGGTCCGACGTGGCAGGAGGTGGCGTCTCCTCACCCCGAGGAAATAGGGTGTCCACCACCTCCGCCAAGAATTGGAGGTCCATGCTCTCCGTGATCGGAGGCGCCCATGGTCTGAGTTTCCCCATGACCATTTTGTATGGGCGCCCCCACGGATTCTCGGCCAGTGAGCCGAGGAGGTCATCGAATGCCTGGGACTTGGCGTCCCTGATGGCCTGCTTCAGGGACGTCGCTAACGTGCGATACGTCCCATATAGCACCTCTTCCCTCGCCGCGTCGCGGGTCCTGCATCGGCGGGCACGCTGCCACTGGCGACGGGCGCCACGACACTCAGCGCGTTGCCGCGCGATGTCGCCCGTCCACCAGTAGGCGGCCCGCTTGCGGAAGCCTTTGGCCCGGGGCATGGCGGCGTCACACACCTTCTCCATAGCGCCCCGGAACCATTCGGCCTCCGCTTCCACATTCGCGACTGGCCCGGCCGGTCCCTCCGGCCAGGCTGCAGCGAGGGACGCAGCCATCAGTGCGTCCTCGTCCATGCACTTAAGCGCCCATCTCCGCGGTGGCGCGTTCTGGGTGCGACGGCCCGTGGCGGAGGAGATATCCAGCCGGATATACAGGTGGTCGCTCAACGTTTCCACCTCCTCCGCCACCCTCCAGCCAAGCACGCGACGCGCCGCAGGGGGGGTCGCCCATGAAAGGTCGACGATCGATTCCCCCTGCGGACGCACACACGTGCTGACGGTACCCCGGTTAAGTAACCGGAGCCCGTGCATCGCAGCCCAGTCCAGCACCGCCTCGCCCCTCGCGTCAGTGATGGGGGACCCCCAGGCATGGGCCTTGGAGTTAAAATCCCCCATCACGAGCACCGGACGGGGCAGGAGACTCGAGACACATCTCCCTACCCCGTCCAGTAGCTCTTCGAATAACGCGAGGGTTAGTCGAGGCGGAGCATATACTCCCACCACCGCGGTTCCGTCCCAGTGGACAGCCACGAATCCCCGTCCACGAGCTACCAGCTCGCAGTACGAGGATCCGGGCTGCATATTCCATAAAATCGCTACGGAACCCTCATCGTCCCCGAACCAATTTGGTTGGTCGAGGACTCTGTAGGGCTCCGCAGCGACTGCCAATCCCGCACCCCACTCGGCCAGGGTGTGGACAAATAAGTCCTGTGTCCCGGCCGAGTGGTTGAGGTTGGCTTGTAGTAGGGGGCCTACGGGCCCCATTACGGCACCACCTCCATAGCCGCCTCCGCGACCTTCCTACCCTCAACGCTGGCTTCTGCTCCCGTTGTTGCCGCTGGTGTCTCGATCGGCGTCTCCTGTTGCGGCTTCTTTGCCGCCCTTCTCTTCACCCTACGCCGGGAGGATGGGGCGCAAGCCTTCGTGCCCAGTCTGTGCCCAGCGGGCCTCCCAAGGTCCGTGCAGAGCGGACATTTGGGGGCAGCCGAGCACTGGCTTGCACGGTGGCCGGTCTCACCGCACATGTAGCAGCGGTCTGACCGGTCCACCTCTGCAGTGCACCGTTGCCTAACATGTCCCACTTCCAGGCAACGGAAGCACTGCAGCGGGCGGGCTGGTAGGGCGTCCACCCTGGCCGATACCCAGCCCACCCGTATCCTCCCGGCGTTTACCACCTTGTTGAGGGCGGCGAGGGGGCACTGGGCCCACGCGGTTCCTGCTCCTCTTGGTGTTTTGCGCACCTCTCCTACCTTCACCTCTTCGGCATTGCAGCCACCTGCCGTCGCAATTGCCTCGGCCACCTCCTTCGATGTGACCGAGTCGTCCAAGCCGGAAACGCGGCACTCGCCACGTTTTACCGGCCTGGCAACTCGGACATCCGAGGCCTGGAATACCTCCTTGAGGCGGCCTGCCAGCGTTTCCGCCTTGGCAGCACCTCCTTCTCCAGGGACCTCAAGGATGATCGCTCCTGTGACAGCCGTCCTATACCGAACGGTGTCAATGCCCATTTCGGACAATTTGACGTTGTCCCGTGCCTGCTTCATGACCTCGGCGTATGATTTTTTCGCCGTAGGGGTCACGGTTAATGTAACCGCCGCCGTTTTCGGCGGTCGCGCAGGCTGGACACGGTCCTTCGGCCAGTTCCGCTTCTTCCCGGTGGTGACTTTGTTCGTCACCGCCTGCTGCTGCACGGTCACAGCTGCCGCCTTCCGTTTCTCCAGTCGTGCCGTCTTTCGCCCGACTACAGTCGACCAAGACGCAGCCTCAGTCGTTTCTGGGGCTAACCCAGCGTTGGAGGTGGAGCTCTGTGGCCGCATCGGTGCAGGCTTTCCCGAGCCTGTTGCAGCAGAAGTAGCAGGTACTCCTGCGGAGGTGCCCTTCTTCTTCTTCTTTTTCTTTTTCCCTGCCTTCTTTGCTGGCACCGTGGCTGGGGCAGGCATCGTATTGCCCGCCGTCGCAACCGCATTAGCCGCATTTACTGCAGCTTGCAACGGAGGCCTTATAGGCCTTGTAACGGATCCAGGGAACAACTGTTCCCGGAGTTCCCGCATCCTCTGGTCGACGATACGCGCGACCATCTCCGCCATTATGAGGTGCTCCTCCGCACCACCCTGCACCGGCGATGCAACCCTGGGCCTCTTCATTACGCTCCTGGCGGTTTCATCATCGGCTGCACCTGTAACAGAAGGAGGTGGTACCTCCAGTGGTGCCACCTCCATATCCGCCTCCGCCCCCAATGCTGGAAGGGGCCTGGACTCCTCTCTGTTGGGGTGTGGAGTCGGAGGAGGAAGTGTGGGACTTAGTGGAGGAGGTGGGGTTGTGGGACGCCTGGCGCGCTTTGCCCCTGTGGTAGGGACTTCAGTGCCCCTGAGCACTGCCAAATCCCTGCTCAGGTCCTCCATCTGCCTTCTCATTGCGTCGATGGCAGCGTCACGCTCCCGAAGCTGGCGTTGGAGGTTGATAACCTCCACCTCCAGCTGGGGAGCGCTAGCCGCCGTCGGTGCACGCCTGTACGCGTGCAGAGCCGCCGCTTGCAGATACCGGTTGCTCTGCCTTATCGCGCGCACGAACACCCCCTTAAGGTTTCGCGAGTTGCTCGCTACCTTATCGAGCTCTTTGCTGTGCTCTAACACACCAGCCAAGATGTCCGCGTCACTCCTATCCGACATCTGCCGGATAAGGTCGTTGACCTCGTCCAGTGGGAGGCTACTCTTACTTGGGCGAGGGGGGAAGGGGCCTATACCTAAGCCAACCTTTATCCCCGCCGTCCACCCAAGCCAGGTGCAGGGAGAAAGCCGTTAAGGCGTAGTCCCGCACCTGGACCAGGGAACCCCAACCTGGTGGTGAAGTTTCGGCCCCAAAAAAAAAAAAAAAAAAAAAAAGGCTCCACTCCTGGTGGTGCCCTTCCGTCAATTCCTTTAAGTTTCAGCTTTGCAACCATACTTCCCCCGGAACGCAAAAGCTTTGGTTTCCCGGAAGCTGCCCGCCGAGTCATCGGAGGAACTTCGGCGGATCGCTAGCTGGCATCGTTTATGGTTAGAACTAGGGCGGTATCTGATCGCCTTCGAACCTCTAACTTTCGTTCTTGATTAATGAAAACATTTTTGGCAAATGCTTTCGCTTCTGTCCGTCTTGCGACGATCCAAGAATTTCACCTCTAACGTCGCAATACGAATGCCCCCATCTGTCCCTATTAATCATTACCTCGGGGTTCCGAAAACCAACAAAATAGAACCGAGGTCCTATTCCATTATTCCATGCACAGAATATTCAGGCGAAGGTAGCCTGCTTTAAGCACTCTAATTTGTTCAAAGTAAACGTACCGGCCCACCTCGACACTCAGCGAAGAGCACCGCGATGGGATATTTAACTTGGGCCGCAACTCCGAAGAGAAGCTAAACCCACCGGTAGGACGTATCGCATAATGCCAGTTAAACACCGCGAGCGGTGAACCGACACTGCGATACACAGATTCAACTACGAGCTTTTTAACAGCAACAACTTTAATATACGCTATTGGAGCTGGAGTTACCGCGGCTGCTGGCACCAGACTTGCCTTCCGATGGATCCTCGTTAAAGGATTTAAAGTGTACTCATTCCGATTACGGGGCCTCGGATGAGTCCCGTATCGTTATTTTTCGTCACTACCTCCCCGTGCCGGGAGTGGGTAATTTGCGCGCCTGCTGCCTTCCTTGGATGTGGTAGCCGTTTCTCAGGCTCCCTCTCCGGAATCGAACCCTGATTCCCCGTTACCCGTTACAACCATGGTAGGCGTAGAACCTATCATCGACAGTTGATAAGGCAGACATTTGAAAGATCCGTCATTGGTGCTAAAGGACCGTACGATCAGCACAAAGTTATTCAGAGTCATCGATTGGTTTTGATCTAATAAAGGCATTCCTCCCATCTCTGGGTGGAATTCTGGTTTGCATGTATTAGCTCTAGAATTACCACAGTTATCCAAGTAAAGTTGCTGTACGATCTAAGAAACCAAAACTGATTTAATGAGCCATTCGCGGTTTCACCTTAATTCGGTATGTACTTAGACATGCATGGCTTAATCTTTGAGACAAGCATATGACTACTGGCAGGATCAACCAGGGAGCTTAAAGAATTTATTTCATTTCTTAAAGCCAATTTATTCGCAATTGGGTCTTTCTACGTTCGACGGCGCTTCGCTTTAATTTAACAACGACCGATCGACGTTAAGACTCACAATTCTCTATTATAATTCTCCTCTCTCCTCTCTCTTCGATTTTATTACGAATCCTCCACACCTCAATGCCGGATTCGAATGAAACGCATATCGACGTAAGCGCGTAAAAAACGCCGATCCACTCATGCCGAAATAATGATTTCTCCGGTTCAAAAGTTTTGGAAGCACGTAAACACCGCTGTAAGAAGCGCGTAAACCACGCACGCTCGGATCGAAAAATCGGTCCCCATCGGTATAAGCGCGTAACAAGCACGCTGTTTGTTATTGTGTGTCGTCTTTCATTTTTCAGCTTAAACGTTCCCTTTTTTTATATATAAATATATTATTATTTATACGACACAACACCGAGATAGCGCGTAAAGTGGCGCGCGCTGGGCATACAGCGGACATGCTGTTCGAAAAACGAACTGGAACAGGCACGTACGGCGGCGTCACGCCGAGCGAATCGATATAAACGTTTCGTTCCTCCTCGGGGTCTCTCTATTTTGTATCGATAAAGCGCGTAAAAGGCAAGTCCTCTCGTGCTGGAAAGGTTTCTCCGTTTCAAGTTTTGGAAGCACGTACACCGCTTTCACGCTTTGCATCGAAACGGTTTAAGCACGTAAACCACACACGCTGGAATTGAAAACCTCCACATCATCGGTGTTCTTTTTTACTTTTTCGTAATATATTTTTGTAATGAACCATAATAAATCCAGCTTAAACGTTCCCTTCATATCTATTTATTTGGTTCTCATGTGTTTCAGCTTATTTCCCAATTATTTAAGACACACCGTGAGGATAGCGCGTACAGTGGCGTGCTGAACGTACCGTGATAGCGCGTACAACGGACATGCTGTTCGAAAAACCGAATCGGAGCAGGCACGTACGCAGAGAAGTATAGCTCGCGCTGGGCACATCGATTCTTACAAATCCACCTTTTTCTCTCTCAAATTTCGAGTCATAGTTACGATATTATATAATTTTGTACGTATAGTGAAAGCTCGATAATACCGAGAAATCACCGTACCGAAAACTCTCCACTTTGGAAGAAGTTTCCATTTCAGAAACCTTTTTTTGCTTGGTCATAGTTACGATATATAAAATAAAATTTTTCTTGTAGCCTGTGCTCGAGCAGTACAACGTACACACCGAAGTGCATACGAGTCACCAGCCTCATGTTAAAGGTTCGTCGCATATGTGCCATTTGGTCTTAGACGCCGACACGCGACAATGCAGTGTGGAGAAAATCCTGCATCGATACCGAGAGCACGAACAGTCGAGGCAAGGCGAAGTTACGCTCGAGGAGCGGTGGACTAGTTCTCAACCGAGGTCATAGAATAGCCACGCGCCCGGCGCTGTTCCGTCTGGTTCGACCGGACCGAACGTCTCCTTATAGGTACCGAACGGCCGGCCGGATGGTCGGCGACGCCGGCCCTTACGCACGGGCGCTTACGGTGCTAACCCGCGATCCGAACGTGCCAATTCGAGAGTGCGGAAAAACTTAGAAAAAAAATTCGATTTTTCAAAAAGTTGTCAAACACGCTAAAAAGTATACGGATGATGTTTTAACAATTATTTAACGAAATTTAATGATAAAATTAATTGAAAAAAAATTTTTTTTTTTTTTTTTCGTGATAATCAGTAACAAACATACCGTTAATATACAAAACGAGTAACAGAGAACAAAATACATCGAAATAAATTATACGAATCCAGAAAATATTTGGAATATTTTTAAAAATTAAGCAAAAATAGTATGTTCGGTGTCGAGTTCGAACGCGTCTAAGTCCATCCGGCATAGTCGGTTCGGTGAACCGATGACTGACAACCTATATAAAAAACACTTAGAATCGATAGAGTAACGTATTTTTAGTAATCCTATATAGTTTTGGCACGTTCGGATTCATAAATAACGAAAATATCGAAAATTGAAAGTTCCGCATAGTCGGTTCGGTGCCGAGTTCGAACGGCGACTAAGTCCCTTCGGCATAGTCGGTTCGGTGAAACGATGACTGACAACACCTACAAACGACACTTTAACACGATAGAGGACCTTTTTCTAAGTATGTTTATACCGGTTTGGCACGTTCGGATTCATACGCTTCGAAATTATTAAAGATTTATCTCTCCGCTCAGTCGGTTCGGTGAAGTTTCTTCGGTCGACTTTTGCTTTCGATTTCGCTTTAAGTCCCCTTCGGTTCTTTCGGATCGATGAAACGATCGCTGACAACAACTATAAACGGTGTTTTTACTCGATAGAAGAGCGTCTTTCAAGCACTTTCACACCGGTTTGGCACGTTCGGATTCATTCGCTCCGAATTTATTAAAGATTTATCTCTCCGCTCAGTCGGTTCGGTGAAGCTTCTTTGTTACGTCCCACCCCCGACGTGGACATAGATTATAAGACACATTATAATCTTTAGACATAAGAACCATTATATAACCACACCATATACTCGTTAGACATAAGACACATTATATAACCATAACACATAAGGAATATTATACTCGAACCATAGTTTATAAGAGCATAGCGATTAAGATTGTACAGCGGAACACTCGACATTCCTTTCCCAGACGATAACTCCTTTCTCCGAATCAAATCTTCATAAACATCCTGTCACGACCCAAATTCCACCCAGTTAAAAACACCCTTATCGATATCTTACAATAACATCCTTTCGGACCAATCCTATAAACACATTCCTCGATTATCAAACCATAACATCCTCCTGAGATAACAAATCATAACATCCTCTCGAACCATCGACATAAACACATTCCTCCCTTATCTAACGATAACATCCTCTTACATCAGCAGAATATTCCAGACCAATCCTTTGTTTCGATCCACTATATAAACCCATTCCCAGGCCTCATCGGGGGCTCAGTCTACTCATCGGCAACCTGCGAGATAGGTAATCCTACTCCAGGCCCGACCAACCACCTTCCAATACTACCAGCAAAACACCACGTCGAGTGAGTAAGATACCGAACATAGAAGTTACCATTGTACTCCACAATTGTATTAAGATACAATTATACTAGAACGTATCACGATTGTATTAAGATACAATCATATCAGAATATATATTACAATTGTATTAAGATACAATTAACCCAGAATATATTATAACTGTATTAATATACAATTATACCAGAATATATCTGCATATATATATATATTGAGCACGTTTCATAACCTGAGAGACCCTTCGCACCGAGATACTACGACAACGTTCCATTCCTTCAATATTCCACTCGAGATAATTGCTCGAGTACGCCACGCGTTCAGGAAGAGAGTTGGATAAATACGGGAGATATACGGAGATCATCCGAGGATTTTACATCGGCGTACCATCACGGACCCAGGGCGACGACGTACGCGCAACGCTACGCTACCCCGAAAGCTGAAGACATAGGCATAAACACGGTCAAGCGGTGACAGGAATAATCACCTATTCCTCTCGAGGACCCGGGCCGTAACAAAATTGGTGACAGCGGTGGGATACGTTCAGCACCGTGGTGAGATAAGCCGAGAATTTGATATTAACCAGGCACAGATTACACAACGTGGGAAGATACGAGTCGAACGGAAAGTCACACGGCACCCCGAGTGTCTGGTGACACTCGCCAGACGCCCCGACTGGGACACGGAGAGAGATAAGGGCGCGCTGCATTCCTGAGCGCGCCGGCTCTCACGCCAACGCGGCGCCGGCTCCCACGCTAGCGCTCCCCCACTACGCGCTACTCTTGACGCGCGCGGTCCAGCCGCAGCGACGCGCTCATTCGGTCACGTTACGCGCTACAGTAAAGACGTCTCTTGTGCTAGTTCGGTGTTAGTTCGAGCAGGAAGTTAAGAGTCTCAACCTTGCAAGCGGTATTAGCGCTCCAACCAGTCGCTCTACTTGCCTGTTCGGGAGAGAATTGGCACCTCCTGCGTGGAAAATTCAATTTGTTTTTTTTTACTATTGTGACAGTCTTGGTGATCAACCGTTTCTTGTCGCGCTAACCGCTGACAGGAGCTGTGAGCGTACGAATTTTAGCGCGAACATTCGCGGCTTGAGTACGATAACGCTTGCAGTATGGCGGTAAGTCATTGACACTGGGCGCAAAATATTTTTCTTTTTCGCAAAAATTCTACTTTTGACATTATTTTGATAAATTTAGGGAAAACGAAGACGTGGCCGTCGCGCGGGAAGAAAAGTACAGTCCGGTAAACGCCGTTTTTGTGAACAGCAATTTTTGGAGCAAGTGTTTGGCCCCGAGATAGTGACAATCGACAGTGATTCGGACACAGAAATATCTTCGCGGGCAGTGCCATTATTGGACTACGATATCTTAGACACTAAAAGTGCGATTAAGGTGCAGAATCATCGGGACGTGCCAGACAAAGTGCTCCGTGATTTTCTGCGTGCAAGACTGAAAGAACAGTGGTCGTGTCCGCCGTCGGTCAGTGAATTCTGCCAAAGTCATGCCCTCACCACCGGGTGGGATCCCGAAAACGACGACGATGGAACTTCGTTTACGACAGACGGAATCCCTGAGTGAGGAGGAACTCGCTGCGATACAACGGCAACAGACCGAAAAGGAGAAACGCATCCGGGAGGAAGCCCGACGCATTAACGAGGAGAGAAACGAACTGGCCAAGGAACGCCGGGAACACGAAGCTATTCTGGCGGAGATACGGAACGCCAGGAAAAATCCAGTGACCATGTCAAAGGAGGAGGAAGACAGCGAAGAAGAGACGGACGTGAGGAAAAGGGTCTACAACGAGGAAATCGGCGCCGAATCCCTCAACTTCACGCTGAACGACGCGGTAAAAGGAATACCCACGTTCAATGGCACCACACCAACCTTGCTAACCTTCACGCGAGCCTGCAAGCGAGCACAGCGACAGGTTCCTGCAAACGCCGAGCGGACCCTGGTGAACTCGATCATCGGGCGATTAACAGGACACGCAGCAGCAGCAGTCGAGGATGAAGAAGTTGACACGATAGCCGAACTCTGCAACTTGCTGAAGGAAACCTTCGGACCACAACGGAGCATCAACCACTACAGAGGCGAGCTAGCGAATACGTACATGAAGGTCGGTGAACACATCTTAGATTATATAAGCCGCGTCAAAAATCTGCGAGACGCCATATTAGACTGCGATCGTTCTGCACCGAATGCAGAAGAAACGCATGAATTCGCGAAAGAGTGTTTCATCGACGGACTGATCGCGCCGCTACGAGAACAGGCACGATCGATCACCTCGCAACCGTTAAAAGAGATATTCCGAAGAACAATCGCGAATTTTAGGAGATTAGAACTAGATAAAGAAAGACAGAGCCGCGACGAACCTCGGCGAGTGAGTTTCGACCAGCGTGATAAGACTCCTGAATGGCGAAGATTCAGGTCGGGGAGAAACGATCCCCCGCGGCGAGATACGTGGCGATCTCCGTCACCGATGCCCCCGCGAGAACGCGAGTCATCGCGCGAACTACCAACTAGAAATAACTACTCGCAAAGCTATCAAAGCGAAGCTAGGCCAAGTTCACCGCGGGCGGAAAAATTCTGCAGATATTGCAATATCCCGGGACACGATTGGCGCGAATGTAGGAAACGTCAATATAATGAACGAAATAGGAACCAGGGAAACGGGCAAGCCCTCCCGTCCGCTACAACCAGGGACCGGGAGGGCCAGAACGCGAGAACCGTGCACGCAATAGCATCCGAACCGTCAGAATTAATTGTATCGGCGGCCGAGGAACAGGAATCCCCCAAATCAGAATAAACACCCCTGAAACCAGGGACAGTATAACCCTCATAGTCGATACGGGAGCAGAGCCAAACCTCGTTAAAATAGGAGCGTTAAAACCGAGCGCAGCGATCCACTTCGGGGACCGGTTAGAAATAGTAGGAATCTCCGTGCAGCCGATTATAACCATTGGTTCCGTCGATCTCAGCCTCTTTGGCGAAATATGCAACTTTCACGTCGTACCCGATTCTGTCCCGATACCAACACAAGGGATATTAGGACAAACCTTCCTAAGGGAAACAGACATCTCAATGCGAAACCGGTGCATCCGTTGGAGGAATCTGACGTTACCATTCATCGACACAACTGAAACTGACACAAGGCCGCAAAGGTTAAGGGAATTATTCAGCCAAACTGACACCTCGGGTGACGGAAACAATACGCCTGCCAGAACTCTTCCCGTCCATTCGAGACCGACAGCATCAAACGAAAATCACTCAAACAGCCCGGATCCCCGACCACTAATATCTCCGCAAGTATCGGTATCAAATTCCCCCGGCGGCACCGTCGCCGCAAACACCTCCGACAGCGATAACGAGGCGAGCGACGAGGAATGCGATACGCAAGTCAAACAATCCGAACCAATAATAATCAACACGCCGCATGAAGTGGTTTTCGAAAGGTTAGCCTGCATACACGCGATCGGTACAACTCCGGCCGAATTATCCAACGAATCGTATAATCAATATTTGCACGACCTCCAGGCGAAGAATACGCGTAACCTAGCTAACGCGCGAGAGAATCTTAAGAGAGCAAAAGAAAGATCGAAGCGATATTACGACCAACGTTTGCATGTGGAAAAATTTGTAATCGGTGAGCGGGTTATGATCACGAATGAACTGCGACACGATAAGTTTGATAACGAGTACGTGGGACCCTACGAGGTCCTCTGGGTATTTCCGAACGGAAATGTTAAATTAGCGGTGAAAGGTCGTATGAAAATTGTACACGCAAATCGACTTAAGAAATTCAAACCTCCCCCTACCGCACAAGTCAACACAGCGGTTTCGTCACCCGCACCCCCACCAGCACCTAGCGATAGCGTAGAAACAAACATAAATAAAGAGCCGAAAACTGTACCCCGGAAGTGCTCAAAGAAATCCAATACCACCCCTACCGACACAGTCAATAACAGCATCCCACCACTTCGACCGGAGTCTGGAGATATAAGCGGGACCAAACCAAAACGAAATCATTCGCTCGCTTACCACCTCGGCCGCAGCATCGTACTAACCATAGTAATTACGTACTTCGCACTGTCAACGATGGAAAGCACCACCAACCGTCCAGGATCAGCGTTCCCGAAGTATCCAGATGGGGGACACACTCCGCAAGACTGCCTGCTCGCCAGGAAGCCCATCCAGCAGAAACTCCGGATGATCTGCACACAATGCATAAGGAACACCCGGGAACTAAGAAGAATCCGCAGGGAAGAATCGGAAAAGCTGTGGGAAGAGTACATCCCTAACGGTTGGGCAAAACCCAACATTTTCGGCCTCCGCGAGTTGTTCGGAGAAGAAAGTACCCGAAATTGGGAAGGAATTGACTGGACACAAATGGACAGCGCAATTGAATGGACCCAGCCGGAGGATATATTCGACGTATGGGGACCAATACTCCGGTCCGAAGTAGAGAAATACCTGCAAATACATCCCAGAGATCAACCACCAAACGAGCTCAGAATCAAAACCCCATGGCTCTCACACCTGTCGGTCCGCAGAATATCCGGACTAAAACCGGTCGAAGAAACAAAAAACGAAACGGATCAGGAGCCCTTTTGCGACTACTGTGGGGTCAGCGGACATCAAGAGGTCTGTTTTAGACGAGACCATTTTCTACCACCACCGGAAAACCCGAGCATGGGAGGGAACATGGACCACGGCAACCAACATCCAGGTCGTCCGGAGCAACAGCCGATTCAACTACCGAAGCACCCAGGACCACCAAACCACATATGCGATTGGCCAGCACACCCGGGCAGGAAAACGTACTGCTGCACAAGGAAAGTGTAGTGACCAGTGAAACCCCCATACCCCACCTTGAAAGAGACATATAACATAAAACCCCAAGCACCCCCAACAGACTTTGTGATAAAGCGAAACCCGGGAAGCCAATTTTTCCCTTGCGATAAAAATTGACTTTTTTAGGGGGGGAGGTGTTACGTCCCACCCCCGACGTGGACATAGATTATAAGACACATTATAATCTTTAGACATAAGAACCATTATATAACCACACCATATACTCGTTAGACATAAGACACATTATATAACCATAACACATAAGGAATATTATACTCGAACCATAGTTTATAAGAGCATAGCGATTAAGATTGTACAGCGGAACACTCGACATTCCTTTCCCAGACGATAACTCCTTTCTCCGAATCAAATCTTCATAAACATCCTGTCACGACCCAAATTCCACCCAGTTAAAAACACCCTTATCGATATCTTACAATAACATCCTTTCGGACCAATCCTATAAACACATTCCTCGATTATCAAACCATAACATCCTCCTGAGATAACAAATCATAACATCCTCTCGAACCATCGACATAAACACATTCCTCCCTTATCTAACGATAACATCCTCTTACATCAGCAGAATATTCCAGACCAATCCTTTGTTTCGATCCACTATATAAACCCATTCCCAGGCCTCATCGGGGGCTCAGTCTACTCATCGGCAACCTGCGAGATAGGTAATCCTACTCCAGGCCCGACCAACCACCTTCCAATACTACCAGCAAAACACCACGTCGAGTGAGTAAGATACCGAA
>CAMAOC010000032.1:5000-17500 GCA_945859555.1 Megachile ligniseca | reverse complement strand
AAATTAAATATAAGCGGGGAGAGGAGGTCCCCTTGTTTAACCCCTCTTTTTAATTTTATTTCAACATATCCGTTATTTGTTTTAATTTTTGTTATACAGTCTATGTACATATTTTTAATTAAGTTACAAATTGTCATTGGTACGCCTTTTTTAGCTAAACTAATTTTTATAATTTCATGGGGAATGGTGTCAAATGCCTTTGATATGTCTAGTATAGACACCACTCCACCATGCATGCATTTTGCTAATTTTATCGCGTTATTTAAAAGCATTATATTGTTTTTACACCCATTTTCCGAAGTAAAGCCTTTTTGGCGTGGTGTTTGTTGGATCATTTTCCTGATTTTGGCGTCAATTAAGGCAGAAAAGATTCGGCTAAGAATAGAGCTCACAGTGATTGGCCGCCAGTTTTCTACTTTATCTAGATCTTGTCCCTGCTTAGGGATCAGTGTGGCTCTATTTATCTTCCACACGCGTGGGTAATAACTCTTATACAGCACGACATTGTATACGATGGCAAGTATTGAATCAATACCTTTGACTAATAAGTGTTTTTTTTGCAGCCCATCTAGTCCTGCCGCGGACTTTGATTGAATTTTATCTATTCTTTCGTGAACCTCCATTGGTGTGATAGGATGTAACTCCTGCGTACTAAATAAGTTTAGTTCATCCTCACCCTCTTGGTTTGGGCCTGGCGTACCCCAGAGGTTATTATAGAGCTTTTCAACATCAGAATCAGGTGGTCCATTACGTGGCGGTTCGATTGCTGTAAAGTCTCCCTTGACTGCTATGTCCGCTAATTTTTTTGGACATTCATTGTAAATTTCCTGACATCTGGCATATGTGTAACGCTTTCTATTTACATGGTTGTTCTTATTTCTTCTTTTCCTTGCGACTCTTTGTTTTCTATTATTCCTATTATTAGTGATTTCATTGTTATCCGTATTACCTCTATTTAGGAAAGAAATAAGCTCAACTTCAATAAATTTCTCTATTTCTAATTCTAAATCTATATTATTATCTATGTAGTTTTTCCATATTGATCTTAACTTTTGATATAACTCATTTACTGTTTCCGGAACCTCAATAGAATTTACTAAAAACTCATTTAACCATTCAAAATATACCAATTCAGATCTTCTTACAGTATTTCCTACATTATTTTCTTCTTCTATATTTATGGTTTCCCTGTTTTCCTGTGAGTAATTTAACCGCGTACTGTCTGTATCTTCATATTCATCGCTTCTCTCAATATTTATGTTTACTATTTCCGCTACATTATCTGGTCTTTCATTTTCAGTTATCGTTTGTGCGTTTTTTTGTTTATTTAATATTTCTTTCTTTTTATCCCGTATTTGTCTAAGCGTTTTGCCGGGTAGGAACGGTTGTATTTCCACATTTGGGTATTTATGGCCGGCAAATCGTACCGCTAGAGCGGTTAACAGAGATATTTCATCCTCGGTCCACACACTTAGGTGCCTGCCACCTGTCCTTTTCGGTCTTTCTGCCAAAGCTCTTCTCTTTTCATTCCTTACCGCCGGGTGTTCGTGGCGTTCATGGGTTGATAAACCCGATTGTTTATCAAACGATGCGTTGCAAACACTGCATACAAAGGCTTTGGGAGCGCAGGTACCTTTACCTTTACATTTACCATAGTGTGTCGACCACCCATGAGGTTTAGGGAAACTCTTATCACAGTCCCTACATTTCCACATTATGCTTTGCAGGAGGTGGTGTTTATTAAAATGCGTCGCTAAATCTTTTATCGTGAGAGAAGCAAATTTCTTTCGTTCTTTGATACAAATTGGGCATAATATACCCCTCTCTTGTAGTGGTACAGTTATGAAAATCGTTTCCGTGTTCACTGCCAGGTCATCATTTGAGGTCCCCTGCCTAACGGATAAATCCGTCACGGAGTTCCCGGGACCAGGTAACTCCGTGTCCGAGGCCGAGTTTTCTTCATCGTAGTCCATAAGTATTAAAATAGTCAAGTTGTGTTATCGGGGAATAATAATCCAAATGTATCGAAATCGTCATCCATGTCACAGCCAGTCGTCGTAAGAATTTTCATCTAACGTAAAAACACGCAGAGAAGGAAGGGATTTAATAGTATCCGTATCTTCACAGGTAAGTAACCTGTTGCGGAAGATCCGATTTAATTGCATAGATAAGGTGTTACATGTTTTCCAGGAGTGTTTGCACCAGTAAGGTGCGAGGCATAACCCCACACTTGCTGCATGTCATTTCGCCGTGTCTGAGTGTTTGTATGTGTAAGTATATCTGGGATTGCCTGTGTGTGAGTTGTGTGTACACGTGTGTGTGTATGTGCATGCGTGCGCGTGTGTGTGTGTGTATGGGTATATGTGTTTATGTGTATGTGTGTGTACGTGTGTATGTGTATACATGTGTAACGTCTCTGGACCTAGGTACAGATATTTACAGCGCTCGTGAGGCAAAGAGCGGTATTTACCTACTGAACGACTCGATTATTAATAAACTAATTCTAAAGATTGTGGGATTCGTGTGGTGTGCGGTTAAGAATTGAAATTCACAGGTCAATACCTTTCAACAAAAAGGTTTATTCAATAAATAGTGATGATGATGATGATGATTTAACAATTAACAATTATAACAATTAAAGAAAAGTATACGTAACTAATATAGTGACATAAATAATGGACGACTAACTCAAAACAACTAAAATATATTTTGTCGTAATAAAGAACAGAAAGATATATATATTTTAAATAATACGCGTTCGTGAATGCAAAATGTAACTAACAAAATAGGATAGGCTAGTTAATGCTTCGCGACAAATCCTACCTAAATCTGATTCTCGTTCAAAGCTAACTATTCTCCTTCGCAAAAATTAAAGAGATTCTATATGTTGAGAGTTTAAGATTTGATACTCTGAAATTAACGCAATTATAATATTCGACGTAAATTACACGGTTCGCAATTTAGCTCTATGCTGAATCCTACCTAAGTCTGATTTCTGTAGAAGCTAATTAACGCAATTTCGAGGTTGACAATATTTGATTTTTGTTTTTATAATATGAACGATACGTTTACAGTCTACTCTATAACGAATCCTACCTAAGTTTGATTCTGTTTCTGGAATTTACTGAGTATTCGTTTACGAATTCGACAATATTAATATTTGTAATTATGACTCTAACGCGATGTAGTCGACTACGTGATTTTGACAGAACAATCCTTTTTAAATGACAATATATTTTAACGATTCAAAGTCCTAAGATTTGAAGTTAATGTAAAGTTTAGTATTTTCGTCGGAACAATTACTCTTTAATTATTTTGACTCGACAACTAATTGTCCAAGACCCTTTTTGCCAAATCGCACATTGACACCCAAAACCAGATCGCTTAATTGGGGAGCCTGTTGTTCACTGGCTACTAGAACGACCCAACGACCCAGAATCAGATGAACAGTATACGTTCGACAGGGTAGCAAATAAAAATTGACTTTAATTATTAAATCGAAGTTACTGAACTGCCGCCCAAAAGACACGGGCTTCAGACACCAAGCCGCTCAAAATGGGGAGCCTGCTTTTGGCTGGCTACGATACTACCCAGAGCGAACCCCAAGAATCTGATGGCGCGTTTAGTAACACGACAAAAATTTCAATATATCTGAGAGTAGCTGAGAGCTCTCGTTTCGATGTCTCAACCTTCCCTGGCGCTGAGTATAGCTCTCTCCTGACGGAGTTTCAGATACAAGACCGCTTGAATGGGGAGCCTGTTGTTCACTGGCTACTAGAACGACCCAGCGATCAGGTATCTAACTGGCGTATACCCGCACTTCCAAAAAAGAATTAAGAATCTATTTGGCTCTTGATCAGCGAAAATTGTTCCGGATATTATTACGACGTGTATCTAGCTCGACTGTGAAAATTGTTCTGCGATCTAGGCTGATTTTGGCCTGCCTTATATACTCGAAGACCTTTCACTTTTCAAGGTCTGGAAATCTACCCTTATGTTCGTCGTACAAAATTATGCGTATGATTTTAACATATAATTTATATATAAAACATTAATTAATGAAGTAAATGATTTTCTGGCTTTACTAATAGAGTCTTCGGAATAGTAACTAATGTTTGTAATATAGAAATAACAAATTAATAGCGTTTTAAATGAAATAGACACGCGCTGTCCTTTTCGCACGATTTCTATAAGAATCTACGCTATACGTTGAAGCATATGATCTCGCGGAATATTCCTATGAATAATTTTACAATTGTATTATTTATTTAGTTTGAACGACTGATTCTTGACTTCGAGTATCGATATTCTAATTCAACATAATATTGGCTATTTTTGTACGTAGTGTTTGTTCTAAATAATTAATGATTTTAATGTGTTATAATGTAGGTGATTGAAAATATATCATCTATCTTTGTCTAGAGATAGCGCGTCGATTCTAAGAAATCCTGTGCTAGCGTCGTAGCACGTAGTACATCGTGTATCGAAATTTTCCGTAGGAACCATTTACAATAATACCTATTCAAATAAAATAATATTCGTATTTGGTTTCTAATAACGCAACTTAACACATAGTTAATTATATATTGACTTCGCAAAAATAATAGCTTTTGTATCTAATAACGCGGTTAACAAAAATATATCTCTTCCATACAATATTTAAATAAATGAAATCATAAGTGAGTCTGATGTCTACTGACTTTTAACTAAACATTTAACTAGATATTTAACAAAACAGTCTTTCTTTCTTCGCTAATAATTATTTGATAATATAGTCTTTGTAAATGAATAAAGTTCATGTAGCTATATGTTACCGACAGTTAAACTAAATTCTATGATTGACATGTCTAATGTCGCGGTCGGTAATAGAAAGAATCGCGGCCGATAATTGGGATTAATTCATACCCTCTGAGGACGCTCCTGAGGACGAATAAAAACAAAAAATTCTTCCGGGATGTTACACTTATAACTATTATTATTATCCTTATTCTATTATCCGTATTACTCTTGTATTTATCCTTATATCTTTTATTAATATCCTTATTACCATTATTATTATCTCTATAACTGTTCTTATTACCATTCTTACTGTTATTATTATCCTTATTCTATGATTACTATCCCTATTACTCTTGGCTTTATCCTTATGACTATTATTGTTGTCCTTATTACTATTATTATTATCGCTATAACTGTTATTATTATTCCTATTACTATTATTATTATCCCTATTAATCTCGTCTTTATCCTTATAACTATTATTATTATCCTTATTACTGCTATTATTATCGCTATAACTGTTATTATTATCCGTAATACTATTATTATTATCGCTATAACTGTTATTATTATTGATATTACTCTTACTATTATCCCTATTCCTCTTGTCTTTATCCTTGTAACTATTATTATTATCGTTATTATTATTATTATTATCGCTATAACTGTTATTTTTATAATTATTACTATTATTATTATCGCTATAACTGTTATTATTATCCTTATTCTATTGTTTCTATCCGTATTACTCTTGTATTTATCCTTATAACTATTATTATTAATCCTTATTACTATTATTATTATCGCTATAACTGTTATTATTATTGTTATTACTATTACTATTATCCCTATTCCTCTTGTCTTTATCCTTATAACTATTATTATTATCCTTATTACTATTATTATTATCGCTATAACTGTTATTATTATCCTTATTCTATTGTTTCTATCCGTATTACTCTCGCCATTATCCGTATAACTATTATTATTATCCTTATTACTATTATTATTATCGCTATAACTGTTATTACTATCCGTATTACTCTTGCCTTTGTCCTTATAACTATTATTATTATCCTTATAACTATTATTATTATCGCTATAACTGTTATTATTATCGCTATAACTGTTATTATTATTCCTATTACTATTATTATTATCCCTATTAATCTTGTCGTTATCCTTATAACTATTATTATTATCCTTAATACTATTATTATGATCGCTATAACTGTTATTATTATTGATATTACTATTAGTATTATCCCTATTCCCCTTGTCTTTATCCTTATAACTATTATTATTATCCTTATTACTATTATTATTATCGCTATAACTGTTATTATTGTCCTTATTCTATTGTTCCTAACCGTATTACTCTCGTCTTTATCCGTATTACTCTTGCCTTTATCCTTATAACTATTATTATTATCGCTATAACTATTATTGTTATTCTTATTACTATTATTATTATCCCTATTCCTCTTGTCTTTATCCTTGTAACTATTATTATTATCGTTATTATTATTATTATTATCGCTATAACTGTTATTTTTATAATTATTACTATTATTATTATCGCTATAACTGTTATTATTATCCTTATTCTATTGTTTCTATCCGTATTACTCTTGTATTTATCCTTATAACTATTATTATTAATCCTTATTACTATTATTATTATCGCTATAACTGTTATTATTATTGTTATTACTATTACTATTATCCCTATTCCTCTTGTCTTTATCCTTATAACTATTATTATTATCCTTATTACTATTATTATTATCGCTATAACTGTTATTATTATCCTTATTCTATTGTTTCTATCCGTATTACTCTCGCCATTATCCGTATAACTATTATTATTATCCTTATTACTATTATTATTATCGCTATAACTGTTATTACTATCCGTATTACTCTTGCCTTTGTCCTTATAACTATTATTTTTATCGCTATAACTATTATTGTTATTCTTATTACTATTATTATTATCCCTATTCCTCTTGTCTTTATCCTTATAACTATTATTATTATCCTTATAACTATTATTATTATCGCTATAACTGTTATTATTATCGCTATAACTGTTATTATTATTCCTATTACTATTATTATTATCCCTATTAATCTTGTCTTTATCCTTATAACTATTATTATTATCCTTAATACTATTATTATGATCGCTATAACTGTTATTATTATTGATATTACTATTAGTATTATCCCTATTCCCCTTGTCTTTATCCTTATAACTATTATTAGTATCCTTATTACTATTATTATTATCGCTATAACTGTTATTATTGTCCTTATTCTATTGTTCCTAACCGTATTACTCTCGTCTTTATCCGTATTACTCTTGCCTTTATCCTTATAACTATTATTATTATCGCTATAACTATTATTGTTATTCTTATTACTATTATTATTATCCCTATTCCTCTTGTCTTTATCCTTGTAACTATTATTATTATCGTTATTATTATTATTATTATCGCTATAACTGTTATTTTTATAATTATTACTATTATTATTATCGCTATAACTGTTATTATTATCCTTATTCTATTGTTTCTATCCGTATTACTCTTGTATTTATCCTTATGACTATTATTATTAATCCTTATTACTATTATTATTATCGCTATAACTGTTATTATTATTGTTATTACTATTACTATTATCCCTATTCCTCTTGTCTTTATCCTTATAACTATTATTATTATCCTTATTACTATTATTATTATCGCTATAACTGTTATTATTATCCTTATTCTATTGTTTCTATCCGTATTACTCTCGCCATTATCCGTATAACTATTATTATTATCCTTATTACTATTATTATTATCGCTATAACTGTTATTACTATCCGTATTACTCTTGCCTTTGTCCTTATAACTATTATTATTATCGCTATAACTATTATTGTTATTCTTATTACTATTATTATTATCCCTGTTCCTCTCGTCTTTATCCTTATAACTATTATTATTATCCTTATTACTATTATTATTATCGCTATAACTGTTATTATTATTCCTATTACTACTATTATTATCCATATTCCTCTTGTCTTTCTCCTTATAACTATTATTATTATTCCTATTACTATTATTATTATCCCTATTAATCTTGTCTTTATCCTTATAGCTATTATTATTATCCAAATTACTATTATTATTAACGCTATAACTATTATTATTATCCTTATTCTATTATCCGTATTACTCTTGTATTTATCCTTATATCTTTTATTAATATCCTTATTACCATTATTATTATCTCTATAACTGTTCTTATTACCATTCTTACTGTTATTATTATCCTTATTCTATGATTACTATCCCTATTACTCTTGGCTTTATCCTTATGTCTATTATTGTTGTCCTTATTACTATTATTATTATCGCCATAACTGTTATTATTATTCCTATTACTATTATTATTATCCCTATTAATCTCGTCTTTATCCTTATAACTATTATTATTATCCTTATTACTGCTATTATTATCGCTATAACTGTTATTATTATCCGTAATACTATTATTATTATCGCTATAACTGTTATTATTATCCTTATTCTATTGTTTCTATCCGTATTACTCTTGTATTTATCCTTATAACTATTATTATTAATCCTTATTACTATTATTATTATCGCTATAACTGTTATTATTATTGTTATTACTATTACTATTATCCCTATTCCTCTTGTCTTTATCCTTATAACTATTATTATTATCCTTATTACTATTATTATTATCGCTATAACTATTATTGTTATTCTTATTACTATTATTATTATCCCTATTCCTCTTGTCTTTATCCTTATAACTATTATTATTATCCTTATAACTATTATTATTATCGCTATAACTGTTATTATTATCGCTATAACTGTTATTATTATTCCTATTACTATTATTATTATCCCTATTAATCTTGTCTTTCTCCTTATAACTATTATTATTATCCTTAATACTATTATTATGATCGCTATAACTGTTATTATTATTGATATTACTATTAGTATTATCCCTATTCCCCTTGTCTTTATCCTTATAACTATTATTATTATCCTTATTACTATTATTATTATCGCTATAACTGTTATTATTGTCCTTATTCTATTGTTCCTAACCGTATTACTCTCGTCTTTATCCGTATTACTCTTGCCTTTATCCTTATAACTATTATTATTATCGCTATAACTATTATTGTTATTCTTATTACTATTATTATTATCCCTATTCCTCTTGTCTTTATCCTTGTAACTATTATTATTATCGTTATTATTATTATTATTATCGCTATAACTGTTATTTTTATAATTATTACTATTATTATTATCGCTATAACTGTTATTATTATTGTTATTACTATTACTATTATCCCTATTCCTCTTGTCTTTATCCTTATAACTATTATTATTATCCTTATTACTATTATTATTATCGCTATAACTGTTATTATTATCCTTATTCTATTGTTTCTATCCGTATTACTCTCGCCATTATCCGTATAACTATTATTATTATCCTTATTACTATTATTATTATCGCTATAACTGTTATTACTATCCGTATTACTCTTGCCTTTGTCCTTATAACTATTATTATTATCGCTATAACTATTATTGTTATTCTTATTACTATTATTATTATCCCTATTCCTCTTGTCTTTATCCTTATAACTATTATTATTATCCTTATAACTATTATTATTATCGCTATAACTGTTATTATTATCGCTATAACTGTTATTATTATTCCTATTACTATTATTATTATCCCTATTAATCTTGTCTTTATCCTTATAACTATTATTATTATCCTTAATACTATTATTATGATCGCTATAACTGTTATTATTATCCTTATTACTATTATTATGATCGCTATAACTGTTATTATTATTCTTATTACTATTATTATTATCCCCATTCCTCTTATGTTTATCCTTATAACTATTATTATTATCGCTGTAACTGTTATTATTATCTTGTTACTATTATGATTATCCCCATTCTTCTTGTCTTTCTCCTTATAACTATCATTATTATCCTTATTATTATTATTATTATCGCTATAACTGTTATGGTTATCCTTATTACTATTATTATTATCGCTATAACTGTTATTATTATCCGTAATACTATTATTATTATCGCTATAACTGTTATTATTATTGTTATTACTATTATTATTATCCCCATTCTTCTTGTCTTTCTCCTTATAACTATTATTATTATCGTTATTCTTATTATTATTATCGATATAACTGTTATTGTTATCCTTATTACTATTATTATTATCGCTATAACTGTTATTATTATCCGTAATACTATTATTATTATCGCTATAACTGTTATTATTATTGTTATTACTATTACTATTATCCCTATTCCTCTTGTCTTTATCCTTATAACTATTATTATTATCCTTATTACTATTATTATTATCGCTATAACTGTTATTATTGTCCTTATTCTATTGTTCCTAACCGTATTACTCTCGTCTTTATCCGTATTACTCTTGCCTTTATCCTTATAACTATTATTATTATCGCTATAACTATTATTGTTATTCTTATTACTATTATTATTATCCCTGTTCCTCTCGTCTTTATCCTTATAACTATTATTATTATCCTTATTACTATTATTATTATCGCTATAACTGTTATTATTATTCCTATTACTACTATTATTATCCATATTCCTCTTGTCTTTCTCCTTATAATTATTATTATTAATCCTTATTACTATTATTATTATATCTATAACTGTTATTATTATTCATATTACTATTACTATTATCCATATTCCTCTTGTCTTTATCCTTATAACTATTATTATTATCCTTATTATTATTATTATTATTCCCATAACTGTTATTATTATTCCTATTACTATTATTATTATCCCCATTCCTCTTATCTTTATCCTTATAACTATTATTATTATCGCTATAACTGTTATTATTATTCCTATTACTATTATTATTATCCCTATTAATCTTGTCTTTATCCTTATAGCTATTATTATTATCCAAATTACTATTATTATTAACGCTATAACTATTATTATTATCCTTATTCTATTATCCGTATTACTCTTGTATTTATCCTTATATCTTTTATTAATATCCTTATTACCATTATTATTATCTCTATAACTGTTCTTATTACCATTCTTACTGTTATTATTATCCTTATTCTATGATTACTATCCCTATTACTCTTGGCTTTATCCTTATGTCTATTATTGTTGTCCTTATTACTATTATTATTATCGCCATAACTGTTATTATTATTCCTATTACTATTATTATTATCCCTATTAATCTCGTCTTTATCCTTATAACTATTATTATTATCCTTATTACTGCTATTATTATCGCTATAACTGTTATTATTATCCGTAATACTATTATTATTATCGCTATAACTGTTATTATTATTGTTATTACTCTTACTATTATCCCTATTCCTCTTGTCTTTATCCTTGTAACTATTATTATTATCGTTATTATTATTATTATTATCGCTATAACTGTTATTTTTATAATTATTACTATTATTATTATCGCTATAACTGTTATTATTATCCTTATTCTATTGTTTCTATCCGTATTACTCTTGTATTTATCCTTATAACTATTATTATTAATCCTTATTACTATTATTATTATCGCTATAACTGTTATTATTATTGTTATTACTATTACTATTATCCCTATTCCTCTTGTCTTTATCCTTATAACTATTATTATTATCCTTATTACTATTATTATTATCGCTATAACTATTATTGTTATTCTTATTACTATTATTATTATCCCTATTCCTCTTGTCTTTATCCTTATAACTATTATTATTATCCTTATAACTATTATTATTATCGCTATAACTGTTATTATTATCGCTATAACTGTTATTATTATTCCTATTACTATTATTATTATCCCTATTAATCTTGTCTTTCTCCTTATAACTATTATTATTATCCTTAATACTATTATTATGATCGCTATAACTGTTATTATTATTGATATTACTATTAGTATTATCCCTATTCCCCTTGTCTTTATCCTTATAACTATTATTATTATCCTTATTACTATTATTATTATCGCTATAACTGTTATTATTGTCCTTATTCTATTGTTCCTAACCGTATTACTCTCGTCTTTATCCGTATTACTCTTGCCTTTATCCTTATAACAATTATTATTATCGCTATAACTATTATTGTTATTCTTATTACTATTATTATTATCCCTATTCCTCTTGTCTTTATCCTTGTAACTATTATTATTATCGTTATTATTATTATTATTATCGCTATAACTGTTATTTTTATAATTATTACTATTATTATTATCGCTATAACTGTTATTATTATCCTTATTCTATTGTTTCTATCCGTATTACTCTTGTATTTATCCTTATAACTATTATTATTAATCCTTATTACTATTATTATTATCGCTATAACTGTTATTATTATTGTTATTACTATTACTATTATCCCTATTCCTCTTGTCTTTATCCTTATAACTATTATTATTATCCTTATTACTATTATTATTATCGCTATAACTGTTATTATTATCCTTATTCTATTGTTTCTATCCGTATTACTCTCGCCATTATCCGTATAACTATTATTATTATCCTTATAACTATTATTATTATCGCTATAACAGTT